>NIPM01000036.1:895822-1024887 GCA_002738285.1 Holacanthella duospinosa | reverse complement strand
CGGATAGGTACTACATACCGACCTATGGTTATCGAAAATGCAATAGCCTACACTCTGTCTCAGAGTGGGCTCATTATTAAACAAATAAATTTTTTTCGTACCTAATGCGAATTATCATTTATCTCTTCAAGGTTTCATGCTCTCATGTGACAAAAGTTATGCTAAATAATCAATTACTCTTCTTGTCAGCTCTACGCTTATACGCTTTTGTTTTTTGCTAAATTTGAACTTAAAAGGGAGTTTAGCGTGGTAATCAGTTCTAGTGACGGTTGACGTTATGGCAACGCGAAGATTGACGGGAGAGTTAGGATAAAGTTACGTCTACAACGGGCGTTAGCCATCGCTTACTCCCTACGTTTTTTTTTTCAATATATACTTTGTCTATTCGTTGTCGGATGTTTTTTTTTCTTTNCCCAACATATACTAAGTTAAATAATTGACTTAGCTTTGTAAGTAATGTTGGATGTTGCCAAGGAGATTATGGAATTTGAAGGTTGTTGATGAGTACCCAACAATATTTTGAATGCTTAAATTTTTAGGAAAGTTTTTTTTTTACTTCTGATGGACAACTTTGACAAGGTTTGTAGTAAAGATGATGACCGTAAAGGAACAGCCTCGACAGGACTCGACGACAGGAATGCCCAGTCCAGCGACCCCCAATTAAACAAATGGTCCAGTAAGTAAGATGACACAAGAAATAATTCAAAATTGAAGGAGCAAAAAAANACAAATGGTCCAGTAAGTAAGATGACACAAGAAATAATTCAAAATTGAAGGAGCAAAAAAAGAAGTTCAAAAACCAATTATATTTGGTTTCAAAATATATTGGGAAGTTTATATAAATGTCTACTGATGGACACGAAACAAAATTTTAGAAAAAGTAATAAATTTTAGAAGCTAAAAAGCTGTTTAATTTTGGTGAAGTTTGTTGATTTTCTTGTTTGGTTATTTTTTGTTAATTTTAAAAAAAATGGAGTTATGGACTAACCTTATCAAAATCGCTTTTTGTAAATTTCTCATAGCAACCTTGATCTGTTCGTTGTCGTTGCTTACGCCCGTTGTACATCTAACTCTAAGGTGTCCTTCCTCCGAATGATTCTTCTGAGGATGTTTAAAATTTCAATTTATACCTAACGTCACTGTAACTCTATGGTTGCTCGGGTGATGAGTCGAGTGATATTTCACTTTAGAGAATCAATTTACAGTTGCCGTAACGCCTCACTTCCTCCGTCACTTTCTCTAACTTAAACACAGTTGATAGCCAACCAACTTTACGACAGCGCAAGAATAATTTAGAGCTCGTCTGAAGCAACTTTAACAATTAGGTTAGCGTTAAAATAACTCTACGTTGTGATCAAACAACCTCTAAATGCGCTTAGAGTGACGGTTGACGTTATGGCAACGCGAAGATTGACGGGAGAGTTAGGATAAAGTTACGTCTACAACGGGCGTTAGCCATCGCTTACTCCCTACGTTTTTTTTTTCAATATATACTTTGTCTATTCGTTGTCGGATGTTTTTTTTTCTTTATTTTCTCTGGTCGTTGTCAGGAAAATTGTTAGGAGAAAGTAATAACGAAGTTTTTAGAAATGTCGACTTTTCGGAAGAGAAAGATTATTTTTATAGATGCCACCAGGTAAATTACCCTTAAAATAACTCAATTGTATTTATGTTTCACAGTTGACTTCTCTCTACACATCAACTTGACCTTGCCTTTATCAGAATTATAACATGGTTGCTATGTTACTTATTGTGAGCTAATGCAACACTACTGGTGGGACAATGGGAACATTCGGATTGTATTTTCTCTTGAAACTAAAGAATTTATAGCTATCAATGACGATGATTACAACGGATATGATGAATGCATTTATGTAAGTGGGAATTTTAAGTGTTTACGAAAATCTCACATGACACCTAGCGCAAATTTTCTTTATCATGAGTTTCGATGCTTGGAGGCTCTATCATGATGTTATCACTTATAAACCTCAAGGCTTGTTGTTAACAAGAAACTCAAAAACCCACTTTCATCAGGTTACACCATAATAACTCTTAACTTTTTTTAAATTACCCTAAAATCTCGCGGAAAAGCCGCCCTCGCCTATTAGCCGCACCCGCGTATAAGCTGCACTTTTTTGATGGGTGTTTTCATTTAGCAGTTAGAACGGCCTAACTCGCAGATAGGCCGCATAGTTTTTATACCAAAACATCACAGTTTTGATAATTCAAAACATTCAAAAATTAAATTTACCAATTGTACTAGAAGTCTGTTGGTATTGACGCCTATAGTAATTATATAAAAAGAAATTTTTTGACCAAAAAACTAGATCAATGTTGGAATAATTCAGAGTGTTTGGGTTAATAGAGCTCTCATTTCTAACTAAATTTAAATTACAGTGGAGTTCGTAAAAAAGTGATTCCGGAATCAGAATATGTATAATCAGTTTATATTAACTGTGTTTGACTAAATAACCTCGAACAACGAATCTGTTGGAGGTTCGAACTCGGGGTTAACCTTACGCTCACAGACTTTTCATCAGGTACTGTCATCAATAGTTTGGATTATATTTTACTAAAACACAAAAAATTTTTTTATAAATTCATAATTTTTTGAACAAGTTGTTATTTTTTATATTTACCGGTGGTACTCTGATGGTGTCATCGTGATGTCCCTCTTCATTATGTTCATTCAATAGTTTATTTTNGATATTTACCGGTGGTACTCTGATGGTGTCATCGTGATGTCCCTCTTCATTATGTTCATTCAATAGTTTATTTTTCTCCTTTGTATTGATATGAATGACGACATGCAGCGATGATGGGATATAGCGAATTTTTTTTTCTCTCTTTTGTTACCATTTCATTTATTTGGTTGCCAAAATACTTGAAAAAATTTGATTATCATTAATTTAAACTTAATTTTTCAAGTACCTGCTTATATGAGCGTAACGATAATCATAAATTTCTGACGCATATTTTATAATTTTCAAGTCAAGTCTTGGCCACTTGGTTAGTAAATGTCAACTCGAGAACCAAAGGTCGACATGTGGTACCTATCCGCTCACTTTCCAGTGAACTATGAGAATTTCTGTTATAAGAGTGAAAACATGTTTGAAAATAATTAAAAACGAAATAACATTTGACATTGTAAAAGTAGAATTTGAAGAAAAAATTTTTGGTACAGAAAAACAGTTCACAAGGTTCATGAAATATTTTACATTTTACACGAATTTTTCAAATCCATGGAATTAAGAATTAAAAATTAGGTATTAAATGATGTAACTTGTATGGTTTGAAATAATAAAATTATAAAATCTAACAAAGTCGGAGTGATTCTAATCTATTAGTGTACGTGAAAGTGTTAGCTTTTTTGTTTTTCTTTACATTTTTAATTGATTTATTGTTTTATGAAAAAATTAAGCTAACATAATNAATTTCTTATCCTCTCAATTGTCTATCGGCTAAATTTCATATCCGCTCAATTTCCTATCGATTCTAATTTCCTATCCGCTCAATTACCTATCCGCTCAATTTTCTATCGGCTCTAATTTTTTATCCGCTCAATTGCCTATCCGCTCAATTTCCTATCGGCTCTAATTTTTTATCCGCTCAATTTCCTATCGGCTCAATTTCTTCAATTGAGCGGATAGGTACTACATACCGACCTATGGTTATCGAAAATGCAATAGCCTACACTCTGTCTCAGAGTGGGCTCAATATTAAACAAATAAATTTTTTTCATACCTAATGCGAATTATCATTTAATCTCTTCAAGGTTTCATGCTCATGTGACAAAAGTTATGCTAAATAATCAATTACCTCACCTCTGCCTTTTCTTGTAAGCTCTACGCTTATACGCTTTTGTTTTTTGCTAAATTTGAACTTAAAAGGGAGTTTAGCGTGGTAATCAGTTCAATACGACATCGACTCCTCCATTGTGAAAGTAATTTTAAAAATTTACTCAAAAATATTTTTTTTAGGTTTGATTATTAATTAAGTAGTAGTAGGAAAATGTCATCCCTTATGGCGACAATTGGATATGCGAAAGCGAGATGGTATAGATTACCAATGGAAAAAATTGAAGAAGAAAATGTGCGTGGTAAAGTTGTTGTGTTAACCGGTGGGAATTCAGGAATTGGAGCCGTTGCAGCACTAGAATTTGCAAAACGTGGTGCAATTTTGGTTAATTGTTGCCGAGATGTGGAAAAAGGAAATAAAGTTATGGCAGAAATTAAATTAAAAGTTCCAAATCATCAAAAATTGGTAAGAAAAATTTTTCAAAAATTTTTTTACAAATTTCGTATTTCAAGGTTTTCATGTCAGGATGATCTGGAGAAATTCAAAAATTTCGAATCTGATTGGTTTAAATTTTTTTAGAGCATCTTTATTGAAAACTTGGTATAAAATTACGGTTCAGTCTCTCTATTTTTTTTTTTTTTCAGGAATTGATCCCACTTGACCTCAGTGACCTCTCGTCCGTTCGTACTTGTGCAGACAAAATAAAAAAATCTTACCCTCAAATTCATATTCTTGTAAATAATGCAGGACTCTTATTCGGTGACGGAAAACATAGAAAAACAAAAGATGGATTTGAAATACATTTTGGGGTCAATCACTTGGGTCACTTTCTCTTAACTGAATTGTTGTTAGATAATATTAAAAATGCTGCACCTAGCAGGTAAGGAATTAACTGAAATTCTTAATATTCTTAATCAAGTGTCTAAATGATTAAGGATTAATTAATTTTTTTTTAAGAATCGTCACCGTATCCTCCATGGCTCACTTAGATGCAGAACTTGAGCTCGATGATATAAATTTAGAAAAACGAGGTTCAGCTTTTGGATATGAAAATAGAGGACCTTATTCTAATTCAAAATTAGCAAATATTTACCATGCAGCTGAATTAGGAAAGAGATTAGAAGGCTCAGGTGTCACTACTTATGCACTTTGTCCAGGACCTGCTAGGACAGATATTTTCAGGGGAACTACAAAATCTTTACTGACCAAGATGATATTACGCTTCATCAGTATTACATCCGAAGAGGTAAGCTATTTAATAAGAATAAAGGTTAATCTTTATAAAATTTTTTTTTAATTTTGACATTTTTTTAATAATGTGTTTACCTTACAGGGTGCAGAAAACATCTTGTACTGTGCACTTGCCAAAGAAACAGTAAAAGAAACTGGACTCATGTATCGCTGTAACACTATTTGGGAAGGTGTAGACAAAAGCCTCAAATCAAATGTTTCAGAAAGTTTACACGAACAGAGCATGAAATTAGTTGGATTGAGCTAATTTTAAGAAAAAATTATTGATTAATAAAGAACCTGATATTTTGAAAGCTATATTATCCTTCAAACCCGGTTTAGCTGCAAGTTTAGATGGTTTTCGTCAGAAAATTTTGAAGGAGCTAATCAGTCAAACGCCGACGGATCTACTAGAATCAATCAAAAATCTTCTAATTTTGATATTCTCTGGTAAAGTTCGTGAATGCATTTGTCTAATTGTTTACAGAGGTTCCTTAACTAGACTCTTAAAAAAGTTTTGTCATAGGAAATACTTGGAGAAGATTAGCTTAAAAAATTATAACCAAAATGTATTTCTGGAATCCTTTCTCATGCCTTTTTTCCTACTCAACTCGGAGTTGGAGTTCAAGGTGGAGCTGGAGCTGGAGTCTACGCCGCTAGAACTTATTTTACCAACCTCCATAATTCCGTCAAAATCTACAAAAAAAAGTGAAGCGTTCAAAACTTTTGGAGAACTTCTGTTATGTCATTTTGAATCATTCTTTACAACTTCATTATTGACAATTGAAATTGACCATTTACAATTTATTTTTCGGAACAAAAAATGTTAAAATTGAAATTTTTTTTCAGCTTTTTAAAAAGCAAGGACAAAAGCAACAACTAAATAAAGTTATAGATCATTTCACTTTGTCTGGTTGTTGTCGAAACAACAACCAGACAAAACTCGGAGAAACTATACATTGATTATCTCTTCTTTCTTATGAGAATTCACGTGAGAAAGCAAAGTATACAACAGGCGTAACTGAGAAGACGCAGCAACATTTTCTGCGCGTCCCTTGGAAGGGGTTTTTTCCTGTAAAAAAATATCTGGCGGAAACATGCAGTATCGCGGTGGAAACTCGCAGTTCTCTACTCGAAGTTTGCTGCCTCGACAGCAAACTTTGAGTACAAAGCTGCTTGGTGGAAAACCATCTAACAACATAACCTAAAAAATAATATGAAAAAAATTAGACAAAAAAATATTTATTTTTTGTAAATTAGTTTTTCACATAGCAACTTTGGCCTAATCTGTTAGAGGTTTGTTTGTTTGTTTGTTTGTTTGATTTATTTTCGTGTCAAGGTCATCATTTTACAATGTCTTTTCTCATGTCGCTTGTCATGGTCTTTTCTCCTAAGCAACCAACCTTGAACTCCACCATTGTAAAAGTAATTTTTAGAATTTTCAAAAAATTTTATTAAATTTTAATTATTTAATTAAGTCAATAGTAGTAAGAAAATGCCAACAATTCTGACTATGATTGGGTATTGGAAAGCCAATTGGTGTAGAGTACCATTGAAGAAAATTGAAGAAGTTGTAACTGGGAAAGTTGTTGTGTTAACCGGTGGGAATTCAGGAATTGGACCCGTGGCAGCACTAGAATTTGTAAAACGTGGTGAAATTTTAGTTAATTGTTGTCGAGATGTGAAAAAAGGAGAAAAAGTTATGGAAGAAATTAAATCAAAAGTCCCAAATCATCAAGAATTTGTAAGAAAATTTTGAAAATTTTTGTACAAATTTCGTATATCGAGGTTTTCATCTAAGGATAATTCGGTTAAATTGAAAATTTCGAATCTGATTTCCTGCAGTTTTATTTTTTTTCGAACATTCTTGTTGAAAAATGAAAACCTGGTATAAAATACGATTCTCTCCTAGTAAAAAAAAGTATTAAAAAAACTTTTTTTTTTTTGCAGGAAGTGATTCCACTTGACCTCGGTGACTTCTCGTCAGTTCGAACTTGTGCAGACAAGATAAATGAATCTTATCCTCAAATTCATATTCTTGTAAATAATACNCTCTCGTCAGTTCGAACTTGTGCAGACAAGATAAATGAATCTTATCCTCAAATTCATATTCTTGTAAATAATACAGGACTCATATTCATGGATGGAAAACATCGAACAACAAAAGATGGATTTGAAATACATTTTGGGGTCAATCATCTGGGTCACTTTCTCTTAACTGAATTGTTGCTAGATAATATTAAAAATGCTCCACCTAGCAGGTAAGGGATGAAATAAAACTATTAATATTGTTAATCAAGGTTCTTTCTTAAGTTTCTAATCAGGAATTAATTGATTTTTTTGATTTTTTTTTTTTTTGAAAAAGAATCATCAATGTCTCCTCCTTGATCCACACAGATGCAGAACTTAAGCTCGATGATACGAATTTTGATAAACGAAGTTCTATTTTTGGATTTGGAAAGCGAACACATTATGCTAATTCAAAATTAGCAAATATTTACCATGCAGCTCAATTAGGAAAGAGATTAGAAGGCTCAGGTGTCACTACTTATGCACTTTGTCCTGGACTTGTTAAAACAAATCTTTTTAGGGAAAATCCTAATTCTTTTATGAGCAGGTCGATAGGTTGCATGAGTGTTTCAGTCGAACAAGTAAGCTAATTAATATTAATAAAAATGTAAAAAAATTTTTTGAAAATCTTACAATTAGTCATTTTTTTATTATTAATTTTGACAATTTTTTAAATATTTGTTTACCTTATAGGGTGCAGAAAACATTTTGTACTGTGCAGTTGCCAAAGAAACAGGAAAAGAAACTGGACTCATGTACCGTTGTAACGGAATTTGGAAAGGTGTGGACAAAAGTCTCAAACCAAATGTGTCACAGTGTTTATACGAACAGAGTATGAAATTAGTTGGATTGGACTAATTTTATGAAAATTTTTTATTAATTTATAGTTTTTATTAAGTATTTTTGGTAATTTTAATAAGTAAAAATAACGAACCTCGAACAGTGAATCTGTTGGAGATTCGAACTCGGGGTTAACCTGACGCTCACAGTCACAGACCCGTCATCATAGACAAATTTTTTTTATAAATTTATAATTTTTTATATAAATTCATAATTTTTTGAACAAGTTGTTATTATTGATGTTCACAGGTGGTACTCTCTGATGGTGACATCGACATCGTGATGACCCTCTTCATTACGTTCAATTAATAGTTTAATTTTTCTCGTTTGTATTACAATAATGACATGCAGCAATGGGGCATTAGCGAATTTTTTTTTTTTTTTTTTGCGTTTTTTTCTTACTTTTCCACTTCATCTGTTTGCTAAAATACTTGAAAAAATGTGATTATCATTAAGATCAACTTAATTTTTCAAATAACCTGTTTTTATGAGCGTAACGATAATCATAAATTTCTGACGCATATTTTACATTTTCAAATCAAGTCTTAGCCACTTGAGTAGTAAATGTCCACTCGTGAACCAAAGGTCGGCATGGAGTACCTATCCGCTCACTTTCTAGTGAGCTATGAGAATTTTTGTTTTAAGAGTGAAAAAGAGTTATAACATTATAAAATTAGAATTTAAAGAAAAAACTTTTGGTATTGAAAAACAGAGTTCACAAGGTTCATGAAATATTTTACATTTTATATTTTATATATGAATTTTTAAAATCTATGAAATTAAGAATTAAAAATTAAAAATTAGATAATCTTTTTTTTTTTTTTTTCTTTTTTTTTTATTATTATTAGTATAAACCCCCCTATAATGGGTCATACGTTTATACTCAAATTAAAATAATTAATTATATCGTAACTAAACTTAAAATAATCAAAATTATAATTAAATTCAAAATGGAATTTTAGTAGAAAAAAATTTAAACGTAAATATTAATAATAATACATGCTAGGATTACGATTATTTAAACTTAGTGTCAGATTCTTTGCTCATTCAACAAAAATTCTTTAAGTGCACTTTTGAAACCATTAAAACTAGTTTTCATTTTAATTAAAACAGGAATAGTGTTCCAATATTTTATTGCTAACACATGAAATGTTAGAAATTCAATATTATTACAAGGATGATAATCATTAGTAACAAAGTTATGTGAAGACTTTGTGTTGTATTTATGTTTTGTTGAGTTTAAAACAAAATAGTCACTAAAAAGTCTATGTGTTTACATTCATAAGTTTGTAGAATGTGCATAAAATGCGGTACTTATGAATTTGAAAAGGTAGTAGCCATTGTAAACTATCACGTATTGATGGTAAGATGCTATCGTATTTAAATTTCGTCATTACGAACCTGCCCAAAGTTCTAATTACTCGTTCAATTTTTTTTAGATTCTTTTGTTTAGCTGTACCCCATAAGCATGACATATACCTAATAATTGACATTACCATACTGTTAGCTAAGATAAATTTATATTCGAAAAGGAATGTAGTCTTGTATTTTATAAAAACTATAAATCCTGAAATAACAATTTCTAACTAGGTTATTTATATGGCACTCCCAGGATATTGTCGAATCAATAATTAATTTTAATGATTTTTCTGGAGTAANATATTGTCGAATCAATAATTAATTTTAATGATTTTTCTGGAGTAACAAGAACATTATTAAAATTAGCGAAATTTAGGACATTTTTTAGCGTATTCGAACTTCCTAATAGTAATAATTGTGTTTTGTCATGATTAAGTTGTAGGAAATTTTCATCCACCCTTCTGCAAACATTTTTCATGTCCTCGTTGATATCATTTTTTAACACTTCCATTTGGTTTAAATTGCCAAAAAATAATAAATTGGTATCATCAACAAATATTTCACATTCACTTTTTTCCAATATATTAGGTAAATCATTTATATAGAAGGTAAAAAAAAAGAAGGTCCTAAAACACTTCCTTGAGTAAGTCGAATCAATACATTACATAAACTGGAATAAGTTCCTTGTAAGTCAACAAATTGCGATCTAGAATTTAAATAATCGCGTAACCAAAAATCAGAANAGTAACAAAGTTATGTGAAGACTTTGTGTTGTATTTATGTTTTGTTGAGTTTAAAACAAAATAGTCACTAAAAAGTCTATGTGTTTAACATTCATAAGTTTGTAGAATGTGCATAAAATGCGGTACTTATGAATTTGAAAAGGTAGTAGCCATTGTAAACTATCACGTATTGATGGTAAGATGCTATCGTATTTAAATTTCGTCATTACGAACCTGCCCAAAGTTCTAATTACTCGTTCAATTTTTTTTAGATTCTTTTGTTTAGCTGTACCCCATAAGCATGACATATACCTAATAATTGACATTACCATACTGTTAGCTAACTAAGATAAATTTATATTCGAAAGGAATGTAGTCTTGTATTGTATAAAAACTATAAATCCTGAAATAACAATTTCTAACTAGGTTATTTATATGGCACTCCCAGGACATTGTCGAATCAATAATTAATTTTAATGATTTTTCTGGAGTAACAAGAACATTACTAAAATTAGCGAAATTTAGTACATTTTTTAGCGTATTCGAACTTCCTAATAGTAATAATTGTCTTTTGTCATGATTAAGTTGTAGGAAATTTTCATCCACCCTTGTGCAAACATTTTTCATGTCCTCGTTGATATCATTTTTTAACACTTCCATTTGGTTTAAATTGCCAAAAAATAATAAATTGGTATCATCAACAAATATTTCACATTCACTTTTTTCCAATATATTAGGCAAATCATTTATATAGAAGGTAAAAAAAAGAAGGTCCTAAAACACTTCCTTGAGTAAGTCGAATCAATACATTACATACACTGGAATAAGTTCCTTGTAAGTCAACAAATTGCGATCTAGAATTTAAATAATCGCGTAACCAAAAATCAGAAATTCTGTGTTTTTCTCTAAGTTTAAATAACAGTTTTTCCTTATGGACAGAAGGGAAAGCATTTCTTCAATCAAGACTAATTAAAGCACATATGTTACCATTAGATGTGTGTTTCGTAACTCTATCCATAAGAGATAACATAGCTAGTTCAGTGGAGTAACCTAGTCGACAACCGAATTNTGTGTGTTTCGTAACTCTATCCATAAGAGATAACATAGCTAGTTCAGTGGAGTAACCTAGTCGACAACCGAATTGGTACTTACTAGGAACGAATTTAGGCCCAAATTACCAATATATTTGATTTTTGACTTTTGAACCAGGGTCTCGTGAACCTATTTCACTTTGAACTCAACATAAAATCGTTCATATTTTTTTAGGTAAATTTTTTCTAAAAGAGTCAATAGAAATGGTGATATTCCAATAGGTCGAAATTGATTATTCAAATAAGCATTTCTTACTTTCGGAATTGGAATTATTCTACTTAATTTCAGTAAACGCGGTNACTTTGAACTCAACATAAAATCGTTCATATTTTTTTAGGTAAATTTTTTCTAAAAGAGTCAATAGAAATGGTGATATTCCAATAGGTCGAAATTGATTATTCAAATAAGCATTTCTTACTTTCGGAATTGGAATTATTCTACTTAATTTCAGTAAACGCGGTATTGTCCCCAATTTGAATGAATGATTGCAAAATCTTAATAAGGAGAGTTTAAACTTTTTATAATTAATTAATATAGAAATCATTTTTTTACAAATACCTGTATGATCAACAAAAGATGAGTGTTTTTTTAATGATTTTCCAGGCGCTTAATAATTCGTTCATTGTCACTTCCTTCACATAGAATTCATTGTCATCANGATTTTCCAGGCGCTTAATAATTCGTTCATTGTCACTTCCTTCACATAGAATTCATTGTCATCAAAAGGTGGTATAGCATTTGAACCATTGAGAGTATCGTATGGTTGTAAATTTCCAAATGGTAGATTACAATAATAATGATTTAAATCATCACTACTTAAGTTTTCATAATTAAATNGTTGTAAATTTCCAAATGGTAGATTACAATAATAATGATTTAAATCATCACTACTTAAGTTTTCATAATTAAATAACCCATTTTTTTTTTAATTTAAGTTAAACATATTGTGTAAAGTGTACCAAATACCATTTTTAGAAATGGTTTCTTTAAACTTATTCTTACATTCAAGTAACGATAGTTTTTTTTTATCTTTTTTTTNACCATTTTTAGAAATGGTTTCTTTAAACTTATTCTTACATTCAAGTAACGATAGTTTTTTTTTATCTTTTTTTTTAATTCTGTTTTTTAATTTTTTAGCATTAAAGTGAGTATTTTTCCATTGTTTATAATAATACTCAGCNTTTTTTTTAATTCTGTTTTTTAATTTTTTAGCATTAAAGTGAGTATTTTTCCATTGTTTATAATAATAATCAGCTTCTTTTTCTAAACTTATGAGTTCATTACTTTTTACAAATATTTTTACCCTATGTCTTAATCTTATCGTTTTTGTTGGAGCAAATTGGTCATACAATGAAATGATATTTTTAACAAATGTTGAAAATATTTGGTCAATGTCATTATCTACATAATCGTCAAGAAAATTAAATTTAGATACAACCTCGTTAAAAGTTTTAAAATCAATAAATTTAAAGTTTCTGTAACTACAAGTCTTTGTTAGTTTTTTATAACAATTTTTTAAGTCTAAAGTTAAAAAACTCTATGGTCTGATAAAAAGTTATCCTTCACAACACATGACAAAACGTTATTAAGTTTTTCATTTGTAATTACAAGGTCTAACAAATTATCAAATCCTGTAGGATTATTAACTAATTGTATGAGTGAGTAACTATTACATAGTTTTTCAAGTTTTTTTTTTCACTGGACTCCACCAAATAATTTAAATTAAAATCACCCAGAATGTACATTTTTAGACCATAACTCGAGAGTTGAGATAATAGAANCACCAAATAATTTAAATTAAAATCACCCAGAATGTACATTTTTAGACCATAACTCGAGAGTTGAGATAATAGAACTTCTAGATTATGGAATTCACTTTTTGTTTTTTTTTTAGTCATATATGCACAACATATTATGAATGACTTGTTAAAATTAATTTCACATTTAACGCTAATNGTCATATATGCACAACATATTATGAATGACTTGTTAAAATTAATTTCACATTTAACGCTAATTTGTTCCAAAGAGGATTCTAACCAATCAACTTTTTTTATAACAATGTTGGTTATCTTAAATTTATTTTTGTACAATATTGCAACTCNGGATTCTAACCAATCAACTTTTTTTATAACAATGTTGGTTATCTTAAATTTATTTTTGTACAATATTGCAACTCCTCCTGCATGTGAGCTTCTATCCTGTCTTGTAATATCATAACCCAAAGGTAAACAAACTTTATAATTTTCTTTTTTTTTAATAAAATTAAGTTTCTTTTTAATCTTTAAAATTTTTATCAAGTAAATATTACTCCTTAAGAATCTAATTTTTCTTTAAACCAGGTTTCAGTTATACAAAATATATCTACATCATTATCATAAACAAATTGCATAATAAGAGAAAATTTACCACAGTATGATTGAACGTTCTGGTAAATTTAGACAATATGATCTGTGTAGATAGAATTTTCTTCATCAGCTAGTCATTCATTATTGACTTGTGAAAATGGCAATTCCATGTTTGATGATATTTGACTTATATTTGAGCTTTGTGATCCCATTGTATTCATTTCCTTGTATTTCTGTCGAACTGATTGTTTGAAACTTACATGTGATGAGCGGAAAGTGCCGCTGAATGAATAAATGTAGATGTGAGTGGTGATGGGTACCTGATGAGATGTTGGTGGTTGGTGGAGNAAAGTGCCGCTGAATGAATAAATGTAGATGTGAGTGGTGATGGGTACCTGATGAGATGTTGGTGGTTGGTGGAGAGGATGGTGGATCCTCCGACAGCCCGGTGGGGCAACCACAATACACTAAGTCCCCTCAAGGGACACAACACAATGAACTCAAATGACCAATAAGTGAAGTCCCTCCTGGGTTGGATTTCACCACTAATCATTCAGCACTAATCAAGTGGTTTTTTTTTGCTTATTTAATAAAATCTGATGAGCGGTGCGTTTCACCATAACAATTAGATTAGTAAAAATTGATTATGATTAGTAGAAATAGCGGAGTTATTATTGATGAGTTGCCAAGCCAATTTTTTTGATGAGTGTTTCACCGCTTTCTAAAATTGTTTAAATAATTAGAAGAATCAGCGACTCATCAAATTTGATTGACTAAGCATTGAATTAGAATCAAATAAATTTTTTCAAAAAATTTCAATTGTGAGTAAACGTTTTGAAGAACTAAATTTAGTTTTAAACATTGCTAGACGTCGAGGAATATTTTCACCAATTACCAATAACTATTTCCTACCACGGAAGCGTTGAAGTGAGTTTGAAATTTTTTCAATATAAAAATTATTATTTATACATGATTGAAAAGAAATTTTTTTTAGTTGATCGTAATATCAGAGATCAGAAATTCATTATTTTCAAGAATTTTGAATTATGAGTGAACCTTGTTAACAAATTAGGTGAGTTTTTGAAATAAATATTTTTACAGATATTAACAACACTTTATTCATTAGAACATGGATATGTTATTTGATGATTCGAGTGACGAAGAAGTTGATGTCATTCGTAAGAGAAGACTATATCGACCTAGGATTAACTTTGAAGTTCATGATGAATTTCAGTTCAAGGAAAAATTTAGGTTGAGAAAGGATGAATTTGAATTCGTTTTAATTCAAATTAGGAACCATTTGCTTAACTCAACGCATAATGTTGTTTACTCAATTAATCCTCAGTCGCAGCTTCTANCAACACTTTATTCATTAGAACATGGATATGTTATTTGATGATTCGAGTGACGAAGAAGTTGATGTCATTCGTAAAAGAAGACTATATCGACCTAGGATTAACTTTGAAGTTCTACTACCTAAAGTCAAGTTCCTTTTTAAATCCAACTGAAAGGATGAATTTGAATTCGTTTTAACTCAAATTGGAAACCATTTGCTTAACTCAACGCATAATGTTGTTTACTCAATTAATCCTCAGTCGCAGCTTCTAGTAGCTCTTCATTTTTTGGGAAATGGCGGTTCGTATCACGGTGTTGCTGATATGCATGGTATTTCTAAATCAACGGTATGCCGAGTGCTAAAACGGGTGGTCAACGCCATAGTCAATCATCTTTTTCAAAAAGTGGTCAAATTTCCTACTAACATGGTTGATGTCGCCACCCAATTCTTCAATATAGGAGGATTTCCGTCTGTTGTGGGTTGCATAGACGGCACGCTTATCCCAATAGAGTCTCCAAGGGTTTTGCTTGTAGTCATACAACTGGCTGTGGGAAACCATTCCATTAATGCTATGATGGTCTGTGGTCCAGATTATTCGTTTTATTTCGTTAATTCTCGTTGGCTAGGATCAGTTCACGACGCTAGAGTTTTAAGAACATCTTTGCTCAATACTAGGTTTGAAAATGGTTGGCGTCCATTCCCAGGAGCAATATTGCTTGGTAAGTTAAAAATATGTTTTTGTTAAATTATAAGTAAAAAATATTTGGGTAAGAAATGTTTTTAATCATTTTTNATATGTTTTTGTTAAATTATAAGTAAAAAATATTTGGGTAAGAAATGTTTTTAATCATTTTTTGAAGGGGATAGTGGGTATCCATTGAAAAAATGGTTGATAACACCATATCATCATAACGTTGGGGACGATCGGCTTCTATGAAAGTTAGTTTCTGTATTTAGTACAAGACGTATCATCGAGTGTGCCTATGGCATTATGAATAAGAGATTCCCATGTTTGAAGTATCTTCGTGTTTGTCCAATTTATGCTTCGAAAATTATTCTAACCTGCGCGACACTACACAACATTGCCTCAAGAGAAGATTTTTTCGACGATAATGGGATGGATGATGATAATCAACAACCAGTGGAAGATCTGACGAACGCACCAACCACTGGTATTGCAAGAGTAGCTCAGTTATTGAATTATTTTCGATAGTATACTACTACTACTACAGATACTAGTTCAACTACTACTTCTACTACTACTACTACTTCAATTACTACTNTCAGCAATAACCAAAAATTGATGATTGATTATTGATTATTGATTATTGCTGAATGATTAGTGGTGAAATCCAGCCCTGGGACTTCAACCAACACAATTACCCGAACAACTAAATAATTTATTTAAGTAATTGGCGAAAGCCAATTACTATCCCTCCCAAAACAACACAGCCAAAAATACTAACAATAAAATAATTGTTGAGGAGAGTGAGGAGACCCACCAATCCAAGATCCAAATCCACTATGCTGCGACAACGCCCTTCCGCCACATGGCGCACTCCTTCCCCTGCCCATCAGGCATGGGCACTTTCTTTCCCACAGATCCCTCTCTCCTAGGGAAACTTCGTGACCTCACGAAATAAAAAATTTAGTGGATATAATATAAAGAATTTGGGGAAATAGATAGAAAAAAAATGACAAGAAGTAAATTTAACAAATTTGATCGAATTTTAATTTTTAATTTTAATTTAACGGGGAAATACTTTTAATTTTTACTAGGACGAGAGGATTCAAACCTTATCCCTCCGGTCGTTCCGGGAAGATGACGACCTCGTCATTCCAGATGATTTGTTGAGTGAAGTTTGAAGGACCATAGAAATATACCTGCGCGCTCGACGTTCGTGAGCTATTTTTTGAGGCCCACACGGAATATCGGTATTATGAACAATCGGAGCCGGCAAACGCGAGACTATATTCAAATCCTTTACATTAGAATTGTGGAATTCGGCAGGAGAGTAAGTAAAAACAGCAGGTGTAAATTTTGTCAAATCGGAAGCAAATCGAATTTCTGCACAAGGTCCAGAAACGGAGCACGACATAGAACAACGTTTGGAAAGTATCGGCGAGTCGGCATGAACATCGGACGTCTTAAAATTATTTTGTAANATACCTGCGCGCTCGACGTTCGTGAGCTATTTTTTGAGGCCCACACGGAATATCGGTATTATGAACAATCGGAGACGGCAAACGCGAGACTATATTCAAATCCTTTACATTAGAATTGTGGAATTCGGCAGGAGAGTAAGTAAAAACAGCAGGTGTAAATTTTGTCAAATCGGAAGCAAATCGAATTTCTGCAGAAGGTCCAGAAACGGAGGACGACATAGAACAACGTTTGGAAAGTATCGGCGAGTCGGCATGAACATCGGACGTCTTAAAATTATTTTGTAAAATCGGCAAATCGGCACGAACATCAAACGTCTTCGGATTTTTCTTTGAAATCGGCAAATTTTCATCAACATGGAACGTCCTAGAATATTTGCTTCTGACAGTCGACTGATCGGCAAGTGGCTGGAATGCTTCAGAAGTACCATTGACAAATTTCGGCAAATCGGCATGAACACTGAATCTCTTATAAGTATTTACAGAAGTCGGCAAATCGGCAGGAACATTAGACATCTGAGTAGAACTATTTACAAGAATCGGCAAGTCGGCAGAAATATTGGACGTTTGAGAAGAACTATTAACTAATTTCGGCAAATCGGCAAGTTCATTATACGTCTGAGAAGAACTTTTTACAACAATTGGTAGATCGGCAAAACTATTATACGTTTGAGAAGAACTTGTAACTAATTTCGGCAAATCGGCAAGTTCACAGACAGGTTTAGAAGCCTGAACTGCGGCGTCAAATTCAGTATTCTTATATACATTTTGAAAAAACCTAACAAATTCTACACAATAACTACAGCTGGAACCATATTTACAAAAGTTAGCAGATTCAGCAGATTCGGCAGATTTAACGGATTCGGCAGATTGAATACGAGAAACTAAATTATTAATGAATAATAAAAAATCTAAACCTAAACGACAAGAAGACGACAAATCGACTGATGGAGTAGATACAACAAATTTCTTCGACTTATGAATAGGAATTTCGGCAGAAACAGCAGATTTTGAGGAATTAGTATTTTCTGTAGATACGGCAGGTTGAAATGACTTAACTATTTCAACAGATTCGGCAATATTACACGACAAATGAGACTTAAGAACTGGAACCGATTTAGAATTTTGAAAAGACCCGGTAACAACGGCAGATTTTGACTCATTAGTCGATTCGGCAGATACAATAGAAGAATTAAATTTAATAGATTTGGCTGAAATTGCAGATTTCCCCGAATCAGAACGGTTTCGGCTGGTATTCCTTTTACGGCTATAACGAACTACGTGCCCTGCTTCGTGACAATAATTACAAATTGGACGGTTCAACGAATCACGTGAATACGGTGGAAGTACAGTGTTACGTCCAAAACGAGACTGCGGTGAACACGAAAAACCATAACCGGGTGGAAGGAAATTTGAAGCTGAACCGATTGTACCTGATGACTTGGTGGTTGATAACTCTTCAGGTACTGCTGGAAATAAAGGCTGTCGGGTCAGAACCGTCGGCCGTCGGATCGGAACCGATGCTTGTCCAGTAAGACCTGTAGCTGATCGATTCAGAAGACCAGAAAACGAAATGTCGCAATCAGATGGTATTAAGTCTTTATCCACACGATTCTGCTTCCTCGGTCGCTGTACCCGCCATTCGCTGTAGGGGTCAGGCAACGGGAACATACTGCGACAAATTTACCACGACTAATACGAATTAACGGTAAAAATATGAAGAAATCGACAAAACAAAAATAAATTTACAAAGAAAAAAAATTCGAATTAAAAAATTATGGGAATCTGGCAATACTAACGGTAATACGAGAAAATTGCCAAAATCCAGATGAGAAAAATTTCAATTAAAAAAAAATTACCAAAAAATTGAGCGGAGCGGAGTGAATTGAGCCGATGAATGGAGTTTGGCCTCTCCCGATGTAAAACAAACAACTGTGAAAATAAAATAAAAATTTTGAGCCGAGCTGATTGGAAATTGCCGAATGGTNGCCGATGTAAAACAAACAACTGTGAAAATAAAATAAAAATTTTGAGCCGAGCTGATTGGAAATTGCCGAATGGTAAGCCTGTCCGGCTGTGAAATGAGCGGTGACAATAACGATGTGTCGCACGGAAAACCCACGGAATTGACTCCCAATTGCCCAAAATCGATGAATTTAACGATAAATCGGTTTACAGTAACGAATGTGTAAAAAAAAATGAAAATTTGCGACAAAATAAAAAATTTAACCAAAAAAAAAAAANGGTTTACAGTAACGAATGTGTAAAAAAAAATGAAAATTTGCGACAAAATAAAAAATTTAACCAAAAAAAAAAAAATTTAACAATAGTAGTAACCCCCACTAAAAATCTCAAAAAATCAATTTAGCTATTAGTACAANAAAAAAAAAAAAATTTAACAATAGTAGTAACCCCCACTAAAAATCTCAAAAAATCAATTTAGCTATTAGTACAAAAAATTTAACGGTAAATCGATGTGCAAAAACTTAACGGTGAAAATTAGAAAAAACTAACTTTCACTTTTGCAAAAAATTTGAAAATTGTTTGGAAATAGTGGACAGAACCACTTAATTCCCTTCCAAAGTGATGAAGGTTTTGTAAAAAAAAAGTGCGGTAAAAACCGTGATAATTAACGGAAAAACGGTACCAAAAAGATGAAGAAGAAATTTGCAAATTAATAAAAATTTGCAAAAAAAAAAAAAAAAAAAAAAAAAAAAAAAAAAAAAAAAANCCGAGGAGGATTCGACGAAGAAAATGACGAAAAAATCCTCCGAGCGAAATACTGCTCGTCAGCTTTTGATGAGCGGAAAGTGCCGCTGAATGAATAAATGTAGATGTGAGTGGGGATGGGTACCTGATGAGATGTTGGTGGTTGGTGGAGTGGATGGTGGATCCTCCGACAGCCCGGTGGGGCAANGAAAAATTGATGGAAAAAATACCGACCAGATGATAAAGATGACTCGCTTGGTTGATGAGAAGTGGCGGTCTGCCGCTGGCTACCACCGAGGAGGATTCGACGAAGAAAATGACGAAAAAATCCTCCGAGCGAAATACTGCTCGTCAGCTTTTGATGAGCGGAAAGTGCCGCTGAATGAATAAATGTAGATGTGAGTGGGGATGGGTACCTGATGAGATGTTGGTGGTTGGTGGAGTGGATGGTGGATCCTCCGACAGCCCGGTGGGGCAACCACAATACACTAAGTCCCCTCAAGGGACACAACACAATGAACACAAATGACCAATAAGTGAAGTCCCTCCTGGGACTTCAACCAACACAATTACCCGAACAACTGAATAATTTATTTAAGTAATTGGCGAAAGCCAATTACTATCCCTCCCAAAACAACACAGCCAAAAATAATAACAATAAAATAATTGTTGAGGAGAGTGAGGAGACCCACCAATCCAAGATCCAAATCCACTATGCTGCGACAACGCCGTTCCGCCACATGGCGCACTCCTTCCCCTGCCCATCAGGCATGGGCACTTTCTTTCCCACACATGAGAGTTGACAGACTGAAGAAATTTGGATTGTAGAACAGGTTGGTGAGAAGTTTTGACAAATCATGTTGTAACTTGNGAGTTGACAGACTGAAGAAATTTGGATTGTAGAACAGGTTGGTGAGAAGTTTTGACAAATCATGTTGTAACTTGTATAGGTTTGAAATCATAAAATCATAAAACCCTAACAAAGTCTTAGTGATTCTAATCGATCAGTGTACATGAAAGTGATAGTTTTTTTTTACCTTTTTAATTTATTTATTGTTTTATGAAAAAATTAAGCTGACATAACAATTATTTAACAAACAATAATTCTTCAATTGAAATATTAGATTTTCAATTTATAAAAGTATAACTTACAGATTGTATAGTTATGACTGAATCTTTAAAAATTGTTTAGAAATAATAGTTAGTATTTTGATATTAGAATAATAAGTTTTATAAATAGTTTTGTCNATCTTTAAAAATTGTTTAGAAATAATAGTTAGTATTTTGATATTAGAATAATAAGTTTTATAAATAGTTTTGTCTAGTTCAAGGGATGTACCTGGTAATGTAGTCAGTGAACTGTTTTTTTCATTATTCCAAAAATACCTGTATTCGTGTATTCTAAAAATTCTACTACATTGCAGCTGTATTGTTTTAAATTATGTTTTCAATTATTTTCAATCTTAAGACAGAAATTGTCACACCTAATTCCTAGTCAGGTATATATCTGCTCAATTTCTTATTCGCTCAATTTCCTATCGCCTCTTAATTTCTTATCCGCTCAATTTCCTATCGGCTCAATTTCCTATCGGCTCAATTTCTTATCCGCTCAATTTCCTATCGCGCTCTAATTTCTTATCCGCTCAATTTCCTATCCCGCTCTAATTTCTTATCCGCTCAATTTCCTACCGGCTCAATTTCATATCCGCTCAATTTCCTATCAACTCAATNCCGCTCTAATTTCTTATCCGCTCAATTTCCTACCGGCTCAATTTCATATCCGCTCAATTTCCTATCAACTCAATTTCTTCAATTGAGCGGATAGGTACTACATGCCGACCTATGGCCATCAAGAATGCAATAGACCAAACTCTGTTTCATAGTGGACTCAATATTAAACTAATGAATTTTTTTCATGCCGACTGCGAATTATCTATCATTCATCGCTTCAAGGTTTTATACTCTTGTGTGATAAAAAGTAAGAATTTATCACACGAGAGTATAAAACCTTTTCTTGTAAGCTCTAATCTTACACGCATTTTTTTTTGCTAAATTTGAACTAATAAGGTTATTAAAAGGGGGTTCAGCGTGGTAATCAGTTTCATACAACATAGACTCCTTCATTGTGACAATAATTTTTAAAATTTACTAAATTTTAATACTAAAAATTTTTCTGAGTTTTGATTAAATATCAAGAAGTACGAAAATGGCATCAATTATGACGACAATTGGATATGCGAAAGCGAAATGGTTTAGAGTACCAATGGAAAAAATTG
Organism: Holacanthella duospinosa; assembly: GCA_002738285.1. Lineage (NCBI taxonomy): Eukaryota > Metazoa > Arthropoda > Collembola > Poduromorpha > Neanuridae > Holacanthella > Holacanthella duospinosa. Next base: position 1,002,944 of record NIPM01000036.1, on the reverse strand, counting down.
AAGAAGAAAATGTGCATGGTAAAGTTGTTGTGTTAACCGGTGGGAATTCAGGAATTGGAGCCGCTGCAGTGTTAGAATTTGCAAAACGTGGTGCCATTTTGGTTAATTGTTGCCGAGATATGGAAAAAGGAGAGAAAGTTATGGCAGAAATAAAATTAAAAGTTCCAAATCATCAAAAATTGGTAATAAANGATATGGAAAAAGGAGAGAAAGTTATGGCAGAAATAAAATTAAAAGTTCCAAATCATCAAAAATTGGTAATAAATTTTTTTTTTAATTTTCATACAAATTTTTGAAAAATTTCAAATATCAAGGTTTTCATGTAAGGATGATCTGGAGAAATTCAAAAATTTCGAATCTGATTGGTTTAAATTTTTTTAGAGCATCTTTATTGAAAACTTNTAAAATTTTTTTTTAATTTTCATACAAATTTTTGAAAAATTTCATATATCAAGGTTTTCATGTAAGGATGATCTTGAGAAATTCAAAAATTTCGAATCTGATTGGTTTAAATTTTTTTAGAGCATCTTTATTGAAAACTTGGTTTAAAATTACGGTTCAGTCTCTCTATTTTTTTTTTTTTCTGGAATTGATCCCACTTGACCTCAGTGACCTCTCGTCCGTTCGTACTTGTGCAGACAAAATAAATAAATCTTACCCTCAAATTCATATTCTTGTAAATAATGCAGGACTCTTATTCGGTGACGGAAAACATAGAAAAACAAAAGATGGATTTGAAATACATTTTGGGGTCAATCACTTGGGTCACTTTCTCTTAACTGAATTGTTGTTAGATAATATTAAAAATGCATCACCCAGCAGGTAAAAAATTAACTAAAATTATTAATATTCTTAATAAAGATTCTAAATGATTAAGAATTAATTAATTAATTTTTTTTTAAAGAATCGTCACCGTCTCCTCCATGACTCACTTAGATGCAGAACTTGATCTCGATGATATCAATNATTTTTTTTAAAGAATCGTCACCGTCTCCTCCATGACTCACTTAGATGCAGAACTTGATCTCGATGATATCAATTTAGAAAAACGAGGTTCAGCTTTTGGATTTGAATATCGAGGACCTTATTCTAATTCAAAATTAGCAAATATTTACCATGCAGCTGAATTAGGAAAGAGATTAGAAGGCTCAGGTGTCACTACTTATGCACTTTGTCCTGGACCTGCTAGGACAGATATTTTCAGGGGAAATCCAAAATCTTTACTGACCAAGATGTTAGGTTTCATCAATATTACAAGTGAAGAGGTAAGCTATTAATAATAATAATAATAATAANCAAGATGTTAGGTTTCATCAATATTACAAGTGAAGAGGTAAGCTATTAATAATAATAATAATAATAAAATATTTATTTTTTTTGAAATATTGACAATTTTTCAATAAAGTTTTTACCTTATAGGGTGCAGAAAATATTTTGTACTGTGCACTTGCCAAACAAACAGGAAAAGAAACTGGACTCATGTACCGCTGTAACGCTGTTTGGGAAGGTGTAGACAAAAGTCTCAAATCAAATGTGTCACAAAGTTTACACGAAAAGAGCATGAAATTAGTTGGATTGGACTAATTTTAAAGAAAAAAAAATTATTAACTAATTAGATTATTATATTATATTTTGATAATTTTAACAAGTATAAATTACTAACCTTGAATAGTGAATCTATTGGACAGAGTATGACTACCATCAACCATACCACCTTGTCTTTCTGTCCATTCCGTAAGCTGCTCATAGCTCATACCATTCAAATNATGACTACCATCAACCATACCACCTTGTCTTTCTGTCCATTCCGTAAGCTGCTCATAGCTCATACCATTCAAATTTAACATCATGTTTTTGAATTACTTACTAAATTTTAGTAAGTTGTAAATTTCAAAATCAAAATTTCGAAATTATGTAACTGTGATATCTTCTCTCAGATGAAGGTTATCAAATAAATAATTATTATTTCAATTTTAAATATTTTTTANTGTAACTGTGATATCTTCTCTCAGATGAAGGTTATCAAATAAATAATTATTATTTCAATTTTAAATATTTTTTAACGAACATTTTTAGAAAACATCTGAGGCACAATCTTCTTAACTTTCTAGGATTTCAACATTCTTGGATTGGTCGTCATCCGACGACCAATTCATGAATGAAAATGACTTCCGCTCACTCTCAAAGTAGACTTTGGTGTTTACTTTCTTGAATTCTTTGGGAATGAGCTTTGTTGGAAGCAAAGGTTGTACCTGATTGGTTCGAGAGACTCATCTCAACTTTTTCTAAAATTCAATAGACTTTATTTGAGCCATAGATTGGTTGAATTCAAACATAAACGACTAAAAGTGACAAATTTAGTCCAAATCATTGTAATTTTGTAATAAATTGAGTTGAAACAAGCCGCCCATGGTAAATTTCTTCAAGGTCATACGCAAAGTTTGGTAAAAATACTCTAAATCTGTGTTNAGCCGCCCATGGTAAATTTCTTCAAGGTCATACGCAAAGTTTGGTAAAAATACTCTAAATCTGTGTTTAAATCTTTAGATTCTTAGATTATATGATTGATTTTTAAGAGACGATTCTTTACATTTGGCTTGAGAAGCATCGCATATTCAGAATATAAGCGATAAACTCTGCGATAATAATTTAAAAAAAAAAAAAAAAAAAAAAAACCATAATCTTATATACTAACTCGAATGTTGACAATCTTTAGTATGTGTCAACAAACCGATCTTGTGAACTTGACCTTTGTTTNAGACGATTCTTTACGTTTGGCTTGAGAAGCATCGCATATTCAGAATATAAGCGATAAACTCTGCGATAATAATTAAAAAAAAAAACAAAAAAAAAAACCATAATCATATATACTAACTCGAATGTTGACAATCTCTAGTATGTGTCAACAAACCGATCTTGTGAACTTGACCTTTGTTTTCGACGACCTTGAACTCGATCTATTGGTTNTTAGTATGTGTCAACAAACCGATCTTGTGAACTTGACCTTTGTTTTCGACGACCTTGAACTCGATCTATTGGTTTTTTCTTACTGATATCAGGTTTTGGTCCAAGATCTTCATCACTACTAGATCTATTTCGTCGATGTTTATATTGTTGTCGAACTTGTCGATAATCAGTATATTTTGTTGTTTTAGGAACTACAGTGGTTGAGCTATTTGTACCACTTCCACTTGAAATTGGAGGAAGGCGTTGACGAAGAAGTGCAGGAGGTGTATGAAACAATCTCTCATGTGTGATTGGTGGAGAAGGTTTTGTTAATGATGGGAAAAAAGGTGAAACTCCACCACCACTTCGACTACTCAAGGTTTCTCTTCCTTCAGCATTCCCACCAGAAATAGCCACTAGAATTATTAAACAAATCAACCAATCAGATGACACCAAATAATTATTGTCAGGTACATAAGTATAAAAATTTTCTATTGTCTATGTCTAAGTAATGATCATATTCATAAGTATTGAAATTACCATTGAGAAAATGTCGTTGTCGATGAATGATCGCTTCTCCCAGTGCTTTCTGTCTCAAACAACGTAAAAGAAGTGCTCCTCGTCTTTTCAATTCGGCTTCAATTTCAATTGACATTTTGGATACTTGTTCTTGTTGAAGTTTACAAAGTATACCAAGAATTAATCTTTGAACATCAGGAAGATATTGTGTCGCTTCTTCCTCAACTTGAACAATTCTTGCTCGAATTCTCTTAAGTTCTTCTTCAACATCTGTCCTTAAGTGAAGTAATTTATCTTGTTCTTGTCGTACTTCCTTTAATTCAATCATCACTGAATTAATTTCTGTTTTACCAGGATCCGATTCATCCGAGTGACCTTAAGAATTTAAACCAAATTTAAAAAAATCTCAATTAAAATTATCAAAAAATTTTTATAAAATTTATTACCTTTTAAAATCCACCTACCTTCACCATCTGTACTACTCGTCACCCTCAAATTCTCCCAATCAAGAACCATAAGTCTCAAAATCTCACAATCAAGAGCTGATTGAAGCATAGCTCCATCTAATTTAAGTAAATCATTCCGTAATTTAAATTCTTCTTCAAATAATCCTCCTATTTCTTGTTTGATTGGTTCAAGTTCTGGACGTTCTTGTTCTGGATGAAATTCTTCATAAAGTGGGATCGTTGATGTGGATACATTAGAAGTCATTGTTATTGGTGGAACTATTCGATTTGATTTCTCTACCAACAATAATGGTTCTGGTAATAACAATAATGGTTCTGGTAACAATGGTGGTGATGAAATTGGTGATGATTCGGATGTCTCTGGTCCACTTTCTTTCTCTTCTAATTTCATTTGAAGTCTTTTTACTTCATTTCGAAGTTCTTGAATAACATTATAAGTCCCAGTACCATCGAGTTGTGGTGGGATTTGTATAAATTTTCTTACACGATTTGAAATAGCTCGAGCTCTTTGTGCATAAAGTAAAGTATTTCGTGTTTCTTCAATCATTCGACTACCAGGACTCACATGAGCAATCATTGCAGTCTTTGAAGCTCCACCAAGAGCAGCCTAAGTAACAAAAACAATCAAAAACAACCAATTAGAATCCACCGTATTAAGGTTACTGTCCTTAGGATTGATTTTTAATGGATAAATCGTAACTTTAAGTTAAGGAACTGTCAATAATAGTTAACTTATTTCCGGATGTAACAAGGTTCCATCGAAGTAAGGGTCCTGACAGTATCGTGATGTCAATCAATTGAAATTGATTTATCTAGATTCTATCTAAATATAGATCAATAATTTATAATGTCAGACCTCAGATGTCAACGTGGGATGTGGGAACCTATTTGTTGTTNGATCAATAATTTATAATGTCAGACCTCAGATGTCAACGTGGGATGTGGGAACCTATTTGTTGTTGTTTTTTTTTTGTCAATTATTCGTCCAATTTTTACATTTACTAGATTGAAAATCAATAATTATTATTGAAAATACNTCTAAATATAGATCAATAATTTATAATGTCAGACCTCAGATGTCAACGTGGGATGTGGGAACCTATTTGTTGTTTTTTTGTCAATTATTCGTCCAATTTTTACATTTACTAGATTGAAAATCAATAATTATTATTGAAAANTTTTTTTGTCAATTATTCGTCCAATTTTTACATTTACTAGATTGAAAATCAATAATTATTATTGAAAATACTCTATACTCTTCACGTAGACACTAAGTAGTAGAATCCAACAACAGTTAGATTATTGATGTGAATAATAATTACAGGTAGATACCTTACAGGTAAGGTAAGGTACCTTACCTACTATTATTTATTATTATCATTCAAGAGTTTACTATCGTTCATTTCCCAGTTGATAGAATGAGGTCTAATCATGTCCATGTCACGGAAGTTTCATGTCTTCTTTGGAGTTAGGACCAATCACAGAGTGTCATTTTATAAAAAAAAAAAACGTTATAAATATCTTCACCGATAGTACTTACATGCTTCCTACGGAAATGATAACATTGTTCAAATCATTGAGACTGAAACTGAACATGCAACCAAACCTTCCTTACTTCCAAGCTTACTGTTAGAAAATTTAGGTATTTCTAATCCCATCATATGGTCAATTTGTACGAGAATTTTTTAAATTTGAATAAAAAATTAAAAATTTTAGTTGAATTTATAGTAATTTGACTTACTTTGAGGAGTCTTGTTAATTTAGAATCTCTATAGTTGATGTACTTGTCATCTCCTGATGACAACGCTGTGATACAATTTCCTAGGGCTAGAAGTGACCGATTGATATGACCACCTTCTCGTAAACGTACACCAGAGTTCTAAAGCAAAAAAAAAATTTTATGATTATTGTAATTAAATTAGTAAATTTTGATTAATTCTTAAGTACTCTCTCTACTGTCACTGTCGATACTCTCTATTGTCTACCGGGTGTAAGTGTTGTTAAAAAAATTGAAATTTTAATGAAATCAATCTAAATCCAATATAAAAAATTTTTGAAATTTTTTTTAATTTTTGAAAATTTTAGAATCAAANACATAAAAAATTTTTGAATTTTTTTTTAATTTTTGAAAATTTTCGAATCAAAGTTTGATTCTATAAGATGTAAATTTTAGTATTAACTTTTACATTTTGGATTTTTATGGTGTACTTANATATAAAAAATTTTTGAATTTTTTTTTAATTTTTGAAAATTTTAGAATCAAAGTTTGATTCTATAAGATGTAAATTTTAGTATTAACTTTTACATTTTGGATTTTTATGGTGTACTTAGGTATACCTTGTGTGGGATTTTTTATTCTCAGAAGCAGTTTGATGTTTGAACAGTGAATAGTGAATAGTGAAGCTTACTTTTGTATTGGAAGCTCTTTCGGATCCAGCGAGATCAATTAAGTAGAGTTTCCCTTCTACAGATTCTCCAGTTGTAAGTGATTTTTGACGAACAGTTACTAAAAGTACANGTAGTTTGATGTTTGAACAGTGAATAGTGAATAGTGAGTGAAGCTTACTTTTGTATTGGAAGCTCTTTCGGATCCAGCGAGATCAATTAAGTAGAGTTTCCCTTCTACANTAGTGAAGCTTACTTTTGTATTGGAAGCTCTTTCGGATCCAGCGAGATCAATTAAGTAGAGTTTCCCTTCTACAGATTCTCCAGTTGTAAGTGATTTTTGACGAACAGTTACTAAAAGTACAGCATGACTTCGTGATGATGTAATATTTGCAGCTGTTGCTTCCATTGTTCTTGCACGGTTTCCTTTTTGAAGTAAATTTAATACTTGTTGTGTTGAAGTTGTCTTAATTTCTGATAATCCTGCTACATGAACTTGATCTTTGTCTTCTCTAAGCTCTAATTGGACACCAGGGACTGGATGTAATAGATCACGGATTTGTTCATTGTATACTTCCAAATAAGACAAATAGACCTTTAGAAATAAATAAGATTAGAAAATTAATCATTAATTTAGAGTTACCTGCTGGTTGGTAACCAAGATCGATAGAGACCGGTTGTTAGGTTGTTAGGTCTCCATGGACCTCGGGTTACCAACTTGGTGAGTACTACGGTCAAAGTAAAGCACCATCCGCTCATTGTAATCAGCCCTAAACCATAACCCTAACAACCTTAACAAAAAATCTTAACACTAGTGAAATAGGCTGATACATAGGGCTAATTACAATTAGCAGACGATGCCTTACTCCTACCGAGTACTTACTTATTTACTCTCGAACCAAAAATTATTTAGCCTTCAAAATGGTGGTTGTTCATGAAAAAGTTGAAAATTCAGGACCGTAATGACTAAAAGTCAGATCTGCCACCAATATTCGGGAATTNGTTGTTCATGAAAAAGTTGAAAATTCAGGACCGTAATGACTAAAAGTCAGATCTGCCACCAATATTCGGGAATTCTTTAGGGAAAGTTTGAAATTAAATAGAATAGTGCAAAAACGTTCGGATTTACTCAAAAATTTTATTTACTCTTTCTACATAATATACAAATTTGTGCATTCATAAAGACCGAGTTTTCTTTTTATTACCATAAGTTAATCATAATTAAATTGACGTAGTATAAAGAAAGTCCTATTTNAAAGACCGAGTTTTCTTTTTATTACCATAAGTTAATCATAATTAAATTGACGTAGTATAAAGAAAGTCCTATTTTAAAAAAATAATAACTTTTCTCTTTTATTCAATCATTTACTCTGTTTAGTTACAAACTCAATTGAAATAACCTTTGCACGGATGCTTTCGAATTCCCACACCCCTTCCGNTACTCCTGTTTAGTTTACAAACTCAATTGAAATAACCTTTGCACGGATGCTTTCGAATTCCCACACCCCTTCCGGTCTCCGATTTACCCATATTTTTAAGGTCTGTGTTATGCTTAATATATTCGAAATAACTATTGAAACAAACATTAATCAGCTCCAGATATTCTTTTGGTTTAATAATTAATCATGTTAATGATNCGAAATAACTATTGAAACAAACATTAATCAGCTCCAGATATTCTTTTGGTTTAATAATTAATCATGTTAATGATATTACATCGATTATTACTTCAATGTCTTCAGAATTTCCATAACGTAAACGAAAATACACGGAAGGAAACGGANATATTACATCGATTATTACTTCAATGTCTTCAGAATTTCCATAACGTAAACGAAAATACACGGAAGGAAACGGATATTAATCAAGTTTTAACAAATGTTAAGTGGTTTCTGGCAGACTTGAATAATTGAAAAATTTTGTAATGATAGNATATTAATCAAGTTTTAACAAATGTTAAGTGGTTTCTGGCAGACTTGAATAATTGAAAAATTTTGTAATGATAGGAACAATAATTACTAACGCCCGTTCTATACTTAATGTCATTCGTCCTTCATTCGAATGAAATGCAGTATGATTGATGAATTTTGTAACAAGTTTTGCANCTATACTTAATGTCATTCGTCCTTCATTCGAATGAAATGCAGTATGATTGATGAATTTTGTAACAAGTTTTGCAAAAATCTTAATTGTCAAGGTAAATCAGATTACAAAATTTGTTGCAAAATTCATCAATCATACTGCATTTGAGGGTCATTTTAGTTTGTTTGTTACCGCTTCGCTTTATAGGGTCCAGGGTCCATGGAGACTGTTTGTTGTCGCTTCGCTTTATAAAGCGAAGCGACAACAAACAATCTCCAAGGACCCTGATAGTGTCTATAAAGCGAAGCGACAACAAACGGTCTCCATGACCCTGCTGCATTTCATTTGAATGAAGGACGCAAGGTTGCTATGAGGAATTAATCTAAAATGGCTATGATAGGCATTTTATATTAATTCCTCATAGCAACCTTGGAAGGACGAATGACATTAAGTATAAAACGGCTGTAACAACGTAAGGTACGTTGTTTATTTTTATATAAAGTGTAATACATGTTTTAAGTGCCTCGTCAGGTCTAACGTCATGTCTACCGTCGTCCCATGTTGTTTTACTAAAAATAAAAAAGTTCTTACGCCCCTGCACTCCCGACATTTTGAAAGCTAAGTAATTTTTGGCTCGAGAATACTACTAAGTAACTATTTGTGACTACTGTCTAATAAGTTGAGGATAACTTGGTTAGATTAAAATTCAAAATAAGATCAAAATTCAAACTTACTTCAGTATTAACTTCATTCTGTTGACTTGCACAGAGATGAAAGATATCATCAACTGCTCTCGCCATGATACCAGGATTCGTTGGTGTTCCAACCATTGTATATGTTTTCCCACTACTTGTGGCACCATAAGCAAAAATTGTTGCATAGAAACCATCTAAAACTGATCGAATGAGTGGAGCTGCTGTGTTTTTATAAACATCTTCTTGTGTTGAATTTTCATTGTAAACATAATCAAATTCATATTGATGTTGTTTTAATTGTGTTTGACCTCCATTGTTATTATTAATATTATTATTATTGTTGACATTAGGTCGATTGGATGGACGGGGGTAGAAAATAGCTCCAGTTCGGAAATGATGTTCAATATCACCTGTTCGATCAGTGGATGGGGGTTCTGTGAGGAGAATTGTCTAGAAAAAAAAANGGAAATGATGTTCAATATCACCTGTTCGATCAGTGGATGGGGGTTCTGTGAGGAGAATTGTCTAGAAAAAAAAAATATGATTGAAATCGGTAATTTCAAAATTAGTAATTTATTAAACGCGCTGTCTAATCATTTATTANAAAAAAAAAATATGATTGAAATCGGTAATTTCAAAATTAGTAATTTATTAAACGCGCTGTCTAATCATTTATTAATTTACCTTTAATAATCCTAATAATTTTTTATTTGTACATAGATTATGTTCAAATGAGGTGACCTTGGCCTTTACCTGAAGATTTACGTTGACATTAAATAAAATTAGAATTCGGGGNTTATGTTCAAATGAGGTGACCTTGGCCTTTACCTGAAGATTTACGTTGACATTAAATAAAATTCGAATTCGGGGATTGACCTAGTGCTGGTGTTGGTGTTGGTGTCGCTGTTGGTGCTCACAGACGCAGACCCTCCAGGGTCCAGGCCCCAGTCTGCGGCTGGAGGCTCTGTGTCTATTACTACGGTAATAAGTCAACAATTTGCAACACTTTTTATCAAAATACGTCAATTTTTTTTGTACGTACGAAATTTTTTTTTTTTTTTTTTTTTGCACAAAAATGATTATTATTGACCTTCACCGTGGTGGTACTCTGGAGACATTGTTACGACTTTCACCATTCAGTTCAACAATCCTGTCATTCAAGCTTAGGTAAGTAATCTATGAATGCTCATCTTTTTTTTTTCTTCTTTGTATTTTATTTATTAAACCAACATGAACATGTGCAAATAAGTTCGCCATTATATGTTTGTGTACTCATGGTGAGGGTGGCATGCAGAGATGACATATATAGCGAATATTTTTTTTTTTTCAATAGACTGTTCAAATAGGGATATAAGAAAAGGGCATGATGAATGAGTTTTCACACGCGATTTGCCAAACAATCCCACGTCTTTGTATTGATTTTGCCAAAATGAATATGTTAATTTAGCAGCATATTGTTGGATCCATTATGTATAACATACTAAAAGATAGATATACCTTGTGGTGTGGTAATATCAACTGCATCAAGTTCATTATCAAAATGGTGATAAAATGATATCGAATTTTTGTAATTTTGCAAAAATTAAACAAATCAAGGTCATTTTGTTACTTTACCAATTCTCACCTTCCGATATGAGAATTAGTAATCAATTCAGGAAGTTAATTGTTAGAATTATGAATTCGCAATTTGAAATTTGTAAAAANGATATGAGAATTAGTAATCAATTCAGGAAGTTAATTGTTAGAATTATGAATTCGCAATTTGAAATTTGTAAAAACAACCTGATTATTTTTTTTATTTTTACACTTTTCTACCTTCCTGTTTCACTCGTTTATTTACATACTTGACAAACTTATTTAGTAGTTTGTCAAGTACCAAATTTTTGCGAAATATAAATTTTTGACCTAAGATACTCATTTCATCGTAAACTGAATTGATTACAACTAATTCGTTACATGATATACGTGATGAACACATTTCAACAAGAATGTGTGCTAATGATAAGAAATCACTACTACAGATTGTAAATTTGCAAATTTTTTTTTTGTTTCTTTTGTTTGCTTTTTTTGAATCATCACCGTTTCAAAGTCTATCATGTGCTAAAATTATGTTTAAAAAATCAATGATCTAATCTCAGAATGATATTGTACATTGTAAGCCTTCTAAGCTTACATAATCAATTTCATTATTAATACTGAAAAAGAAATAAGACAAAAGGTTTTTTTTTGTTAAATTTGAAGTGATAAGCGAATAAAACGGAGTTTGGTGTCATAATTAATTTCAATCGACATCTACTCCTCCATTGTGCATTTTGAAAGTAAATTTTAGAATTTGCTATAAAATTTGTTAACTTTTGAGTATTGATTAAGTAAATAATAGGAAAATGCCACCAATTACGACATTGATTGGGTGTCAGAAAGCCAATTGGTATAGAGTACCACTGAATAAAATTGAAGTAGAAGATGTGACTGGGAAAGTAGTTGTGTTAACCGGTGGGAATTCAGGAATTGGAGCTGTGGCAGCACTAGAATTTGTAAAACGTGGTGCCATTTTGGTTAATTGTTGTCGAGATGTGGAAAAAGGAGCGAAAGTTATGGCAGAAATAAAATCAAAAGTTCCAAATCATCAAAAATTGGTAAGAAAATTTTAAAAATTTTGAAAAATTTGAAAGTTTTGAAAATTTTGAAAATTTTAAAAATTTTGAAAATTTTGAAAAATTTTGAAAATTTTGAAAAATTTTGTACAAATTTCATATATTGAGAAGGTTTTCGTGTAAGGATGATCTAGAGATATTCAAAAATTTCGAATCTGATTGGTTCGCCCTTTTTTTTTTGAAGGCATCCATTGTGAAAACCATCGGATATAAAATATAACACTAAAGTCTCATCTTTAAAAATTTTTTTTTTTTTTTTTTTGCAGGAATTGATCCCACTTGACCTCAGTGACCTCTCATCCGTTCGTACTTGTGCAGACAAAATAAAGAAATCTTATCCTCAAATTCATATTTTGGTTAACAATGCAGGAATTTTGTTTTTTGATGGAAAACATCGACAAACAAAAGATGGATTTGAAATACAAATGGGGGTCAATCACTTAGGTCACTTTCTTTTAACTGAATTGTTGCTAGATAATATTAAAAGTGCTGCACCTAGCAGGTAAGGGATGAAATAAATTATTAATATTGGTAATCAAGATTCTTGCTAAGTGATCAGGAATTAATTAATTTTTTTTTTTTTGATTTTTTGAAATAGAATCGTCACCGTTGCCTCTATGTCCCACACAGATGCAGAACTTAACCTTGATGATATCAATCTACATAAACGAAGTTCTATTTTTGGATTTGGAAAGGGAACACATTATGCTAACTCAAAATTAGCAAATATTTACCATGCAGCTGAATTAGGAAAGAGATTAGAAGGCTCAGGTGTCACTACTTATGCACTTTGTCCTGGAAGTGTTGCTACAGATATTTACAGAGATAATCCTAAATCTTTTGTGAGTTCGATAGCACGCCTCATTAGTGTTTCTCTCGAACAGGTAAGCCAAAATAAGACTAATCACGGTCAATTTACCTTTTTTTTTTGAAAATTTTAAAATGTTTTTGAAAAATTTTTGAAAATTTTGTTTTAATTTTAACTTGTTTCCTTTATAGGGTGCAGAAAACATTTTGTACTGTGCACTTGCTAAACAAGCTGGAAAAGAAACTGGACTCATGTACCGTTCCAACGGNGCAGAAAACATTTTGTACTGTGCACTTGCTAAACAAGCTGGAAAAGAAACTGGACTCATGTACCGTTCCAACGGTGTTTGGCAAGGTGTGGACAAAAATTTGAAACCAGATGTATCACAAAGTTTATACAAACAGAGTAGGAAATTAGTTGGATTGGACTAATTTTAAGAAATGTTAATTAATTCTAGAAATGTATTATTTTAATTCATTTAACGTGTAGTAATTAGTAAACTGTGAACAACGGATCTACTGGATTAATTATGACCAACACCACCGTGTCCGTCTGTCATTCCTCATTCCGGTCTTTGGTGTCACCATTCAAAAAATAATGTTTTTGAATCACTTTTTACTAATTATCGATTAGAAATTAGGTTTTATTGAAACAAGTGAGTTTTAAACTACAAAAACAAATGTTTCGAAATTATGTAAGGGTGGTACACTTCTGAATTGAAGGTATCAAATAAAAATGTATGTAGTTTTTAAAAAAAGAACTGTTTCTGTTTCTATTTCAAAATTTTTGAATTTAAATTCAAAAAAATATCAATTATTGTTGGGAATTTTTATTTTTACCTTGGAATTGATGACAGTGACCGCTCTTGGTCCATTTCCATGAACAACGTTTCCACCGTTGGTATCTAAGGTCATTGCCGGAGGTCGAACTCTCACTGCAACCTAAAAAAATAATTATGAAAAAAAAAAAAAAAATTTCTTTTAAAATCATTAATTTAACTAAAATATTTTGAGAATTTTCAAAATTTTCAAAATTTTCAAAATTTTCAAAATTTTGCACATGTTTACATAACCCTTTGCCTTTAGTAGTGTAATTATTAGCATTAAAATAGTGAATAATGTTTCTTACTGTAAGTCTCTCATTCTGAGCATTTTGCGAATTCCCATCTTTTTGTGATTCTGTCTGTTGTGTCATCTTACCTATTAATCTCTTTGATTCCTTAATTTTAAATTTATTACACATAAAAATTTTTTAATCACTTTCACTTTTCTACTAATCAATTAAAGGTTAGTTTGACATTTGGTGTATTAAATTTCAAAAGAAATCTCAATAAGAAAGGGTTAAAATTCTAAAAAAATTGGAATTTTAAAGTGATTTTATGATTATAATTTTTTTTTTTAATTAGCTAAATATCAACTAAAAATTGTAAATTTCTAGTAAAAATTGTCAATTTTTGTCAAAAATTAGTCACATATTTCTTCACCCAGTTGTAAATCGTGACTAAGAAAAAATTTTGTTTGGAACTTTCATCATAAGTTAAGTACTTTTCTCTTACTTTCTCCTAAGCTAAAAACAACAACGCTTGCTCCAAAGCTTTTATTTTACCATTATTTTCCCTTGGTTTTTTTTCTTCTTTCTTTTTCCTATCGAATTTTACAAATCAATTATTCTGGACACGAAAATTCAGAATGCATAAATTTCCATTCTCTTTCCATGTAGCAAAACAAAAGCTTATCGATCAGACCACTTGGGGTTGGATCATTTGAATAATTCAAAATGAATCCAATTTCTGAAAACTTTATATTATATAAAAAATCATAATAAGTTTGAATTCAAAATAAGAATTTTGAATTTTTGAAATTTCTCCTGATTTTTTTGGTAGTGGATGTAACATATAGTTCCCTTTCTCTTTTGGAAAGAAAGACATATTAATACACACAGACACACAATCATTATAAAATCATAATTGAGTCTTTGACAAGAGCTTGAAGTTATCTAGAGAGTTTATATTTCAAAAGTCTAGTCGTTGACCTATATTTTTCATTTCAAAATTTTATATCGCACTCACTTACTCATCTGACCTCAATATTTTATTCCACTTCGAAATATTTAAGCCTCTTATAAAAAAAGGAATTGGAAAAGTAAGTCAAGATCTTGTTTCTCTATGATGATTGTTATGGTTCAAAAAACCAAGGTTAATCATTCATAGAGAACTAATCGATCAACGGGATCTTACAACTGGGGGTGTTACTAACGTCCTGCTGAAGTGACAGATGAATAGGAAAAATCCAATCAAGGCTGTTGTGTTTAGTTCCTTTTCTATCTATTTTTAATCCCAACCTCACAACAAAAGAAATAAAAATTATTACTGCACACAGAGAGAAACCGAATAATAGTTGAAATTGGACTGAAAGGAGTTGATTAAATTAGATGTCGAATTTACTTGGTGGTGGGAGTTTCGGGAAGAAATCGATGATGGAGAGAGAACGGAGTCTGACTCCGTTTTGGTGATTGGACGTCTTATTATCATCTCCATTTTATTTGATGCTGTGAGGATTTAATTGTAGAAATATCAAAGGTTATCATTGAGTTCCGGTAGAAAGAAGGGCTAAGAGACCTCCAGATAAAGTCACAGACAGCATGTAGTTTCTAGAAATATAATGAAATGAATTAACAACCAAATTTTTTTTTTTTTTTTTTTTTTTGACTTGTTCAGAATGTTCATTTCAACATGAACTTTGTGAAAGTGTTGTTAACTTACATTGTTGGTGAGAATGATCTGAGAACGTAGAAACTGGCAATGATGATGAGGGCAAGAAAGAGTGCATTATTGTAGAAAATTGAAAAAGTTGTTGCTTCATAGTCAGCCACTTCATTCTTCTTCCACAAAATTCTAAAAAAAATTTAGGTAAAAATTATAATCAGGTAAAAATTTAGATTGGTGTCTATTTGATTAGTAGGATCATTAAGAATTATTGAGGCTTTCAGTACCGTTCATCTTTCTCCTTCTTACTCATCTTCTTGTCTTCAGAAAGTTTCCTGTTCATGTCTTCGGTAACAGCAGCTTCACGCTTCACAGCCACCTAACGGAAAATTTAAAAGGATGAGATATAGGTTCTTGTTAATGTCAAACAGATCAGTCCATCACTGTCGAGAACAAGTGCTATAACTGAACCTTATGTTTGAGGGAGAACTTAGTATTTTTGTATGCAAATGCCATTAGCCAAGTGGCTACCAAAGTCACCAGGAGAAAAATCGGAGATGTCGTTACGATGTCTAACAAATGAATACGCCAGAATAACCCTGAAAGTGACATAGAATAGAATATAAATTACATCAACATATTAATAATTAGTTAAATAGACTACTGAATAAGTATAAAAATATTTACATATGGGAATAGCTGAAACGATGAATGCATTGCCATAGAAGAGTGCATTGGATTTGGTTGAGACATTTCGGCTAAAATCCTGAAGAAGGAGCTCTTCTTCTCGTGTAAATTGTTTATTCTTTGACATCTTGAAGTTTACAGGTAGTAGATTAATTGAATAAATTTAAATTTCAAACTAAACGTGTCGAATGAAGAAGTAACAGCAGTTCACTTGTAAACTAATCAATTGCCTGTCGGCTTTTCCTTCCAAAACTTGACAACAACCGAAACTAAATTGCAATACAAAAAAAAGTAAAGGGTTTTAAGCGATAGAAGTGGAATGATTTTGTATTTACCACGTGTGAAATGTTGATGAGGTGGCAGCGAGTTGGCTCTTTTCCTCACTTTGGGTTTTACTTGGCGTTTGTTCTTGAGTTTGCCTCAGTCATCTCATCAGTTAGCCTGTTTTGAGATTATTATTAGCTTAGACAGTTGAACTGTTTACAGCTTAATAAATAAATGTGCTAATGATAAATAATCATACTTCAATTAATTAACACTAATCAAAATTATGTAAAAAATAAATAAATTCACTTACCTTTCAACAATCAAATTGATAACCTGAAAATAAGTACAATGAAATTTAAAGAAAAAAAAAAATCTGAAAATCGTTATGTAATTAATACAAGGTGTCTTTTTAAGTAATATCTCTTTGAAAATTTAGAAATTCAAATCCGTCAGCCAATCAGATTCAAGTGAACAAATTTTACGAATCTGATTGGCTGAAAGATTTGAATTTTTGAAATTTTTTTTTCCCGGAACAGGATATCAATTTAAAAAAAAAAGCGGGAAAAAAACGTAATACGAAAACTTTTTACGAATTCAACAAAATCAATCGAAAAAGTGAACAATTTTTTAATTTACATTTTTTTAAACTTAATTTACAATTTTTAAAACTTAATTTACAATTTTTAAAACTTAGTTTACATTTTTTAAAACTTAATTTTACATTTTTTAAAACTTAATTTACATTTTTAAAACTTAATTTACATTTTTTAAAACTTAATTTACATTTTTTTAAACTTAATTTACATTTTTTAAAACTTAATTTACATTTTTTAAAACTTAATTTACATTTTTTTTTAACTTTAATTTACATTAATTAGTTGTTTAGATCAATTCAATTCAAATTATAANTAAAACTTAATTTACATTTTTAAAACTTAATTTACATTTTTTAAAACTTAATTTACATTTTTTTTAAACTTAATTTACATTTTTTAAAACTTAATTTACATTTTTTTTAACTTAATTTACATTTTTTTTTAACTTTAATTTACATTAATTAGTTGTTTAGATCAATTCAATTCAAATTATAAGGAAGGAAAAAGTAAAAGTTAAGAAAGTGACCTTTAGATTGATAAGATGTGACCTTCGACCAGACGGTCATTCATTTCTTTATCCGTTCAACGAAAACGCGCCAGTTTTATAACATAAATAACATCAACAAAATCAGCTGGAAACTCATTGCTCAACAAGTTAAAAGCATGTTCTTTTACATTTCATTCATTTACTCATAACAAGTAAGTTGAGTTGAGTTGAAATCACAAAGAGGTCAAATTTCGCATTTTGCGACGCAAAAAATAGTCAGAATCAGAAACTACGAAGTTCACTGCTTGTGCTAACATTTGGTTCGATAAGTTCAAGTCTATAATTTTTTCAATAGTTTGTTTTAGCTTTACTTTAGGTTAATTATATTTTTTCACTTAATTTGATCTAACTAGGATGTTATTTTCAATTTTTGTTAATATTTAACTGTTGTTTACTGTTAAATCTACAGTTACCCACTTCATGTCCGTTCTTTCTGGTTACACTCTGAATGAATCTGGACTTGGAATGAATTAATTTAATTCATTACACGTGTAATTTTTATTTTTATTAGATAGACNTCTAGGTAATTATATTTTTTCACTTAATTTGATCTAACTAGGATGTCATTTTCAATTTTTGTTAATATTTAACTGTTGTTTACTGTTAAATCTACAGTTACCCACTTCATGTCCGTTCTTTCTGGTTACAATCTGAATGAATCTGGACTTGGAATGAATTAATTTAATTCATTACACGTGTAATTTTTATTTTTATTAGATAGANCTCTGAATGAATCTGGACTTGGAATGAATTAATTTAATTCATTACACGTGTAATTTTTATTTTTATTAGATAGACAAAATTAACTTTATCATTACGTTGCACTCTGGACTCTTAAGACCGTGAAGGTGAACTTGACCTTAGAATTTGTGTTATTGACAGTTTGTAAATTGAAATTGGTAAGGTTTTCTGGTAAGTTATATATTTACTTTTCATTCATGAAATTCCATTTAATAAAGATTCAAATTTTGACAGGATTGGTGAACGAATTTTTCTTTGGAGCATCGTGTTCCTGATTCAGTTTCTTACTCTGGGTCATCCAGGAGCTTATCAGATTATTATTATTGAATGAGTTCTGTATTCATTTTAAAACGGAAGTGGTAAATCCTTCCTGATCCTGCCTGCCTGAGGTTTACCACAGAATGTCCTCGAGTATTCTTTGGCCAAAACCATGGACCGTGGATGAAATTAAACCACAACTCCACGCCTATCGCCGTGGGAAAACTCATCCACTGATTATACCGTCTGAAATCGCACCGGAAGCAACGGCTCAACTACTCTTGCACAATGACTTTCTCTCTGTCTCAAGGCTTACTTTTGTAACTCATGGATTTCGAAACACTGTACAAATCCCTTGGATAAACAAAATGAAAGATGAACTACTCAAGGAATCTGACCAAACTGTTATTCTTGTTGATTGGGGAAATGGTAATCAATTCAGTATTGGGCATATTCATATTTTTTTTTTTTTTTTTTTTTTGTAAAAATCGAAAAGCAAATCCTGTTATTGGAATAGACTGAATGAGTATTTTCGCTTTTCGCTTATACTGTTTGTGTTTTTTTCAGGAGCTGACCTTATTGCTCCGCGGTACTTGCAAGCAGGTGCCAATATTCAAACCGTTGGAATTTGGCTCGGGGATTATCTCATACCGATTTCCAATCTCAAGCCCTCATTAACAATATGGGGAATTGGGCACAGTCTTGGATGTCACTTACTTGGACTTGCTGGCCGTCATAGTAACAAATTTTCACGAATTTCGGCAATGGATCCTGCAGGTCCTGCTTTTGAAAAACATCAATTCCTACCTTATCGTTTGTGTTCAACTGACGCTAAGATGGTAGATGTAATTCATACTGACGGATATGACTCATTTTTGGATCCTGAGGATTGGGTACGTTAAAATTTCCTTTGATGTTCCTTTTTTATAATTAAATAATTTAGAACTTGAATCTAATTTTATGATAAATCTACAGATTTCACCCGTAAATCACTACGGAACGCTCATACCACTTGGGACAATAGATTTTTATCCTAATTTTGGTTATGACCAACCTGGTGCTGGTCCAGTATCTTCTTTGGGTATTGCTGGAAGTCATCTAAGAGCCATTGACCTCTACATCTGGAGTATTGGTAATCCTCAACAATTTGCAACGGAGTTAATATTAGATGGTACACCCGCCTTTGAGTCACCAGTAACAAAGACAAGAAAAGCAGATGTACCTGTTGAAATGGGTTATCACGCTTACCTCAGTCCTATTCAAAATGGACCACAATACTATATTCAAACAAACAAAGCAGAACCTTGGGTTGACACGTCACTGATTCAAAGTCACTCTGTTGGAAATGGTTCCATCAATGAGTGTACTCTGACCACTGACGATGTTCAAGTACTCGAAGTTTCGAGTTATACCAGTTCATGTATAATTTCTTAGTCTTAGAATTTACCTTCCATCAAAAAACAACGCGTCCCAAATTACATACCCTCGATATTTAGACAATTTCTATCCAGAATAATCATTGATAAATTAAACAAAACCTTCCGTAATTTTAGTAATATATTTTGAAACTTGTTAACATTTCAAGTGGTAACAAAGTTTCAAAAAAGGTGTTAGTTACGTTTAGTAGAACAATATTTTCAATCCTTAATTTCTAAAAACAAATTTAAGAAAATGAAATGACTACTACTTAACCGGAAATAGTATATAGAACTGACGAGGTTTTTTTTTTATATAAATTTTCATTTAGAATTTAACAAGCATTATTTGAATAGTAAAGATTTTAGAATTCAAATTCAAATTTTTTCTTTTTCCAATACTAAATTTTAATTGGAGGTAGACAATAATTGTTTTGCTTTAGCTGCACGGATTAGTTGAGATTTTCGTAAACGAAGTAGATTTCGCTCAAGCATGGTTACTGTGACACGACCCACAGTATTGACAAGGACAGAAGCCCTTGTCATCACAGAATCTTCAAAATTCTTATCACTAGAAAAATTGATAGCAATGACACCAGTTTTAAGAAATTCTGTCTTGATCTTATACGAACTACTTGGAACACCTGTGATGACCACATCAGAAATTGGTAAAATTTCTTCAAGTTTCATATTTGTATCTGAAACCTAAAATTTACATACTATTTAAATCTAATTGATTTTGTTTTCTTTTAATAAAGGATCAAAGGATCAGAGAAGCTTACGACATGTTTATGGAATCCTTGACCTCGAGCAAAAATCAAAACATCATGAATGTCAACAGAAAAAACTTTGGCACCGTCATTGGCCAGTAATGCTGCAAGTGGTCGACCAACCACTTCACTCCGATTGACTATAGTGATGATTTTACCAAAAAGTTGGTTACCGTAAGGAATATCTTGATCATAAATTCGTAAGTATTCTAATATCTACAATAATTACTACATGTACTTAATCTTTTCTTAGTTTATGTATATCTAAGACGTATCATATAATGATAACAATTTACCTTTAGTATTCCCAGTGGTGTGCAAGGAACAATTGATTTGAGTGTATGACCATGATCCACAAAACGAATATTATGATACATATTGAACCGATATAGATGACAGAGCCCTTCTACATCCTTGTAAGGACTCACACAATTTTGAATGTACTGGTCATGACCTCCACCAAATACAGGGTAATAAATCCTATTCATTTCTCTTAATTATGTAAAAATTTAACACTAAAATTGACTAATGTATATATATTTTTTGTTACATAATTCCATGAATCTCTGGGTCATCATTGGCAGTGATAATGGTGTCCTCCAGCTCTTCACGTTTTACTTTACGCAATTCAAAAGAAATTCCAGTTGCGTCACAACTCTTTCCTGTCCAAAGTGCGTAGCTTTCAGCAGATGGATCATTATTTGCTAAAAATCCAACAAGTTTTACAACAATGGATTGATCAGTGATTGTCTTGATTAAATCTGTCCTAAAAAAATTGATCAATCATAAGAAATCACCTTATTCATCATTCTTATTGTTATACTAGAAGAAAAGAACCAATCAGAGAAGAGGAGGACTCACTTGAAAGGGTTAGCGACATCACTCACATTCAGAATCCTACAGGTATGATTACTGGAACTCATTGTTATCTTAATTAATTCTTAATGATCTGGACTTAACAATTAAGTCTTAATTGAGTATCAATGACGTTACTTTACTTTTAACTTATCCAACTGTTCGAAGACTGAAGTGGGAATAAGCACTCCTNTTGAGTATCAATGACGTTACTTTACTTTTAACTTATCCAACTGTTCGAAGACTGAAGTGGGAATAAGCACTCCTGTCAAACTGAAACTAAGTCGAACTAAATTTACCACTAACTGAAAGATTTAACTTATTAGTTTTTATGCTGACGTGAATGTCTGGAAAAGTTAATCTTTTAAAACCTTTTCTTATCCCATATAGAAAAATGGACATTTTTAGTTTATCTTAATGTTCAATTGTATACTTTTTAAAACCACATAAGAAAATTTTAAACTGAAGAGTTCCCTTATCAAAAATGAAGAAAGGAAAAATCTGAGCTTAAAATGATATAAATTCAAACCCTAAAACAATAATAATAATTATTATTATTATTATTGAATTTGAGACTAGAAAAATTACGAACTACCAGAAAATGTTACTTATGTTACTAGNTTGAGTATCAATGACGTTACTTTACTTTTAACTTATCCAACTGTTCGAAGACTGAAGTGGGAATAAGCACTCCTATAAAACTGAAACTAAGTCGAACTAAATTTACCACTAACTGAAAGATTTAACTTCTTAGTTTTTCTGCTGACGTGAATGTCTGGAAAAGTTAATCTTTTAAAACCTTTTCTTATCCCATATAGAAAAATGGACATTTTTAGTTTATCTTAATGTTCAATTGTATACTTTTTAAAACCACATAGGAAAATTTTAAACTGAAGAGTTCCCTTATCAAAAATGAAGAAAGGAAAAATCTGAGCTTAAAATGATATAAATTCAAACCCTAAAACAATAATAATTATTATTATTATTATTATTGAATTTGAGACTAGAAAAATTACGAACTACCAGAAAATGTTACTTATGTTACTAGGGAACGAAGTTATTCTATAGTTATTATAGAATAATTTAGTATCTACTTTTTTTAGTACTTTTTCTTTAGTACTTTTTTTAGTAACTTTTTTTAAGTTCATTTTTTAGTAATATAACGTATTATAAAGTAGTTAAGTCCTTATTACTGAGTTCTACTATAAAAGAATTTTTTTTGTTCTGAATTTTTACATTAAAAAGTTTCAAACATGGATTTTTACATTAAAAAGTTATTCCTAGTTCCATGTTATATGTTCTATGGGAGCATTTATTTAAACAAAAAAAAGTTGATTTTTTTTTTTTTTTGCCAATTAGTATGACCTAATAATGTTATTAATTGGCTCAGCTGACTAATAACAAGTTGGCATATTAATAAAACTGCATTGTAAGGGTACTCTGTGCAAAAAAAAAATGTTTGCAATTAGAATTAAACATCAATAACCTCTTTAATCTCAATGTAATTTTTAAATTGTTAAATATTTGTTGGGTGTGTTCTTTAATAGCGTCTTTAGATGGTAATTTTTTTTTTCAAATTATGATCTTTCCTTTCTCATTAAAAGCTTCTACAAGGTCAGGGGGTATATATATTCCTCCGTCATCCTTTTTTTGCAATTACGTAGAATATTTGCAATAAATAACAATAGAAAACTAGTAAGTAGTAGTCCCTAAAGATAAAATAAATATAATGATTCTGCGGAAGAAATGCAAATTTACAATAATATATTAAGGTGCGTCAAGTTTATAAATGAAAATGAAAATCATAGAATTGGTTAAAATGAATCATTCATTAGACCTCTACCTGTGCAAAAAAAAAAATAATTTTTGCAATAATCTGATCANGAAAATCATAGAATTGGTTAAAATGAATCATTCATTAGACCTCTACCTGTGCAAAAAAAAAAATAATTTTTGCAACAATCTGATCATCAACTTCAACTTCAACTTCCTCAGATTAGGAATCAAACTATTTACATTATTGGTTACAGGATGAACAATAAAGAACCTATTATCATCGTCTTCACTATTGTGATTTACGCCCTTGTCTTCATAGAAGTTAATAATTTTTACCCCATTTTCTCTCAGGGTTTAAAAAGCATAACAAAATCCACAGGTTTGAGGTTTTTAACATTTAGTTTTAAAGTTAAATGTGCAAAACCTTACAAGGGTGGATTTTTATGCTTATGGGTGAATTTTTTGTTAATTTTTAATTTAATTTGTTTTTATATATATTGTTTTTGCAGGCCGGTCAATAAGGGTTGTAAGGGAAGTTGTTAACGCTGAAGATAAGAATTCTGCAGCGCCTGTGATTAAATTAAGCGAACCTGTGTCATCTGAACGTACAGGAGGACGTGAACTTTTTACAATAATTAATGGACCATCACATGATTTTCAAAGTGGAAGTATTTTTCATTCACCGCTTCCGGATCCACAAGAACTTCGAGCATTAGGTGCTCGACGTGTGGCTTTTGATGACGAAGATTACAATGAATATGGAGTACGGTTTCATGATCAAGAATTGAAAATCCAGCAGAAGAGTCCATTAGAACTACCTGTTGAAAAGAAGCCAATTTATGTCATACTTTATCATAAAAATGTGACAGAGGAAAACAGAACGGAAATTGCGATAACTAATCAGAATGCGCCGTCGTCTATTGTATCAGATGGGTTTAGGAATGGGGATAAGGAATCAGTGGAAACAACCACTGATTCCTTCCGTGGTGAACCAATGAGTGGTGAAGAAACTACCGAAATTGTTGATAGTAGAAAGAAAATGGGCGACATTTTGAGTGTGAAAACTGAGAAGAATGATGATGAGAATGGCGACATTAATAAGAAAGATGCAGTTGCTGCGGCTGATGCTCCTAGCAGTACGAAAAAGTAATTAATTTCAATTTTGTTCTAATTATTGTTATAATTGTGAAATAATTTGAAGTAAAGGTTTTTTTTTTGAAAAGATGAATATTAGGACTAGGAGAGTTCTTAGTGTAAAGCGATTGAAGGATCCTGAAAACTTAAAGACTCAATTTCGATTGATAAAGTTCTTTCATTTCAGGAAAGAATACTTAGGTTTCACGTTAGGGTTAACAAAAAGGTTTCTTGCGTCCTTGGTTTGAACAATTGTTTCACAAGTAGTTTGCCGAGGTTCATCGAGAAAAAACACATGTATATTTGAGAATCCTGGGTATTCAGATAAACCTGTGAGACAAGGGGGTGTCAAGTCGCCGGTTCCGGTCTGCGTAAAATTAAACAAAAAAAATTTTTTTTTCTTTTCATAAAATTTAGGATAATAGTGATAGAGTTAATATTTTACCAAAACAGCATATTGGTCCGGGTGCTCAAAATTGAGTGAGGTCATGTTACCAATCCCAAGTCCACCAAATCCCAACATTTCACCTTGGTTGTTAAACAAGAGGAAAGCAGGTCGAATTTTCGTGCATTGCGTGTCAGCCATTTCTGTGACTCGCCAGTAGTTGTGATGACCTACGCGGAATCAATGGGAAAAACTAACTCATTATTCAATAATCAATAAGAAATCATTCCTAATCAAATCGGTAGTTTTAAAGTTAAATCGGTAGTTTTATAAATTGTAAAAAAAAAAAAATTTTTTTTCTTTTCTTCCTACCCATAGTTGGGACACATAAATTTTCTGTCCATCCTTGCTTCGTAGCAGCATCCCTATAGAGTGGTATCCTGTCTATGCAATGGGAGCTAGCGTCTGGACCTACTTGCATAAAGAGTCCAGTACCTGTTCCTTCCAACTCCAGGTCATAATTAGTACGACCCCTTGTACAGATTCGACCTTAAAAAAATTAAGCATAAACTTGTACTAATTATCGTGGAAAGAAAATTAACTTGTTACATACTGGAAGTGGATTAAGTTCCACTTCCGTAAAGTAAAAAGGGTCATTGAGATAATTTACCGGGTTCGATAAAATAGTAAGTTAGAGTGTAAACAGGTCGTCCGTCAACTTCGTTGTCCAAAAAGCTCGGAACTTCGGCATACTTGTATGGATTCTCTTTAGCAAATAGTTCATCTTTTAGAAGCTAAAATGACAGTAAATTGTTAGTTATCTTACCTAAAATTTATTGTTGTGCTGTACGTTATTATTAGAAGAACTTACATTCATTTGAAGTCCGGCGATAATACCATTTATATCATAGAGAGGTGTCAAGCCCACGTCGTTACCTTTGATAAACCGTCGTCCATTGAATTTTCCATAGTTGTCACAACCACCATCACTAAGCTCACGGTAACCAGCAGCGACCGCTTCACTAGCTTTAAGCGGAATATTCTGGAAGCAATTGGCTGTTTCCTTTTCAGGCTGGTAGCACCAAGTCGCTTTTAAATTTCAAATTNGCGGAATATTCTGGAAGCAATTGGCTGTTTCCTTTTCAGGCTGGTAGCACCAAGTCGCTTTTAAATTTCAAATTGCAATAATTTAATATGCTTTTTTTGGAACGCCATTTTTGCTTTTTTAGGTTGTCGTTGTATCGAATGGTCTTTTAAGTTTCGCGCTATGAAAATTAACAAATTTAAATTTTTTAGCCAATCAGAATCAAGTATTAAAATTCTTTGGAATCTGATTGGTTGAAAATTTTTTTAAATTTGAATTTTTAAATTTGTGGTGGTAAAGCTTAAAAATTAGGCGGTGGAATTTAAATCAAAATGTTTACCTTTAAGACTCGACCATTTTTGAAATGTGACTCCACCTGTGAAAGTGTAAGTGATATTTTTTCAAGTTTATGTTTTTAATTTAAATTAATCATTAATTAATCACAATTAATCTAAATTAAGCACAAAATCTTAATTTGTGCTATACCTCCAATTAGGCTGACGAAGATTAAAATGGTAAGTTTGATTAACATGTTTTGTCAAATTAATAACAAACTTCTAAATTTTTTCAATTTTTTTTTCTAGCAAGACTGTATAAATTCAACACTTGTGACGACAAGAAAGGAAACACGTCTAAAATAAGGTATAGCGATCCAAGCCACAAAAACCTAGTTAANTATAGCGATCCAAGCCACAAAAACCTAGTTAATTGTTATCATTGGTAATCTGTGGCTCAAAGTTTTTACAATTAATTGGTTTTTAATCTTTAAATAATTGTGGCTAACCTACATAAACTAAACAGGAAAGCTTTTAAAACAAAGTCTGATGTCTGAAGTGCTGAAGCAATCTTAAGATTAAATATTTCAATACTTAAAACATATTTCCACGTCCCAACCCAAAGTCCCAGATAAGAAGAATAATGAAAAATTAACAGAAGCTTTTTACATAAACTTTTAGTAATTTGGACATTTCTTTTTAAGGTGACATTCTTCAAACTTAATTACCTTAACTAAGCACTATTTATTTTTTTTTCATGAATAGTTAAAATGAAGAAATGATTTCATGCAATCTCCAAGTTTTATGGTTGATGCATTTTGTTTGCTTTTTATTATTGTTTATTACATTCAATTTGTAAAAAATTTTCCAGATTAAGTTAGTGCAGTAGTAGTGGCTCTAGATTCGAAAAAACAGAAATAAAACAAAGACTAGAAGGACGACGATTGCAGATTTTGAAAATCATTATTCAAATGTCAAAGGTCAAGAATGTTTTCATAACCGGTGGGAATCGTGGAATAGGATTACACCTTGTAAAGGAAATTCTACAAAAGTTAAAGCCGGAGAAATTATTTGCAACATTTCGTAATGTTGCACAAGCAAAAGTAAGTAGTTTGTAGTTGCATTTTGGCATTGTTAATTTTTGGTTATTAATTAAAAGTTTCATTTTGATGAATTAGGAGCTTCATGAACTCGCAAATTCAAATCCCACCTGTCTCCACCTTATTCAAATGGGTAAGTAACAGTAAATTAAATTTTATAAATTCATGTTCAAAATAGTATACAATTCTAAATAATGATTTTAGTATCGTTCTAGATGTACGTGAGCATTCAAATTTTGACAACATTGCTTCCAAGGTCAAAGATCTAACTAAAGATCATGGACTCAATTTACTCATCAATAACGCTGGAATTTCGTCCAAATACACCAAACTCAATGTTGTCCAGAAGGAAAGTTTGATGGAAAATTATGAAGTCAACACAGTGGCACCTATTTTACTAACAAAGGTCAAGTNTGTCCAGAAGGAAAGTTTGATGGAAAATTATGAAGTCAACACAGTGGCACCTATTTTACTAACAAAGGTCAAGTCAAACTCACTAATTATTATTACTATACAAAAAAAACTTCTAAAATCTAAAGTGAAGATTCATTATTTGTAATGTAATCTTTTGTATCTGTAAATAGACAATGCTGTCATTGTTGGAAAAAGCAGCTGAGACGTCATCGGAACCTAACTATAGTATAGGTCGTGCAGCAGTGGTGAATATTTCTTCTATATTGGGATCAATTAGTTCAAATCAGAACGGTGGCATGTATCCATATAGGTGTAGTAAGGTAAGTTAAGTTAACAACAAAATAGCAGTACTTCTCTACTTCTATTTTTAGTATTTTTTAAATTTTTTAAATTTTTTTGGTCATACATCTGTCATGGTCTATTCTGATGTCAGTTTACGGTTTTGATTTTCTTTCACATTCTACGATTTATTTCAGTTTCTAAAAGTTCATTCTAATGTGGTCAATTGTTTGATTTATATTTTAGGCAGCCCTCAACGCTGCAACAAAATCCATGAGCNGGTTCATTCTAATGTGGTCAATTGTTTGATTTATATTTTAGGCAGCCCTCAACGCTGCAACAAAATCCATGAGCTATGATTTTCGAAAATCAAAAATTCTTGCTGTGGCTCTACACCCTGGTTGGGTACAGACTGACATGGGTGGTCCTAAGGCATCGTTAACTCCTGATGAAAGTGCTCAAATGATGGTGTCACTCATCGAATCCCTCAATGAATCACACAATGGAAACTTTTATCAATTTGATGGAACCGAATTGGATTGGTAGCAAGTAGTAGTACTCAAACAAAACCAAGTGAAGCATTGAACCAATCACATACACTCCAAGGCTAAACATTCAATATAAACTTTATCCCAAGATTTTCAAAACTAAAACATTTAAATCTTGTGATTTAGCTAAAAGATTAGATTTAGATCAAATTAATAAGATAAAAATACTCAACAATGCATTTTACAATGCAAGTTGTGTGTTTCATTCTTGAGTAATTTGTCATCTTCATCAATCATAAATAATATACAGACAGATTGATTAATCAAATCAAAAGTACTAAAAGTTTGTTTTATACAACTTCTGATTTGGTTTACAATCTACTGTCTAATAACATAATAACCAAGGTCAAGGGAAATTCAAATTCAACCAATCATATTTGAATAAAATTTAAATATTTAAATTTAAATCTGATTGGTTGAATTCAAATTTTGAAATATTCTTATTAAAAGACCNTACAACTTCTGATTTGGTTTACAATCTACTGTCTAATAACATAATAACCTAGGTCAAGGGAAATTCAAATTCAACCAATCATATTTGAATAAAATTTAAATATTTAAATTTAAATCTGATTGGTTGAATTCAAATTTTGAAATATTCTTATTAAAAGACCTTATTAAACGTTTCTACTAATAGTAAGGTAAGTAAACAACTATTACAACATTTATGCACTAAAGTACTTACGGGAGACTNGAATAAAATTTAAATATTTAAATTTAAATCTGATTGGTTGAATTCAAATTTTGAAATATTCTTATTAAAAGACCCGGTATATCAACGTTTCTACTAATAGTAAGGTAAGTAAACAACTATTACAACATTTATGCACTAAAGTACTTACGGGAGACTTTAATCTAATGGATTTTCATTCAAGTGAGATTTATTATCGATTTGTATGTATTACTTTAATGTGTATTTTTTTTTCTCTTCTTGCTAATTCTAAACCAGATGCTCAATGAGATCGTGACGAGATTCATTTCAACAGAAACAACGCAGATGAAACGAATGATTAATGCGCAAGTTATGAGGTCAGGTGTGTTATTCAAGTGTAACAAGCATCATCATCATCTTCATCACAAGCAGCCGTAGGGTGTACGTCGGGTATTCATTTTCTCATATTTTTTACACCTTATGAAAAATTATTTCCCATAGCTTGTCATTTGATACAGTCTGTGTCCTTTTTGTCCTCTATTTTCGGTATTTTTCGGACCTTTTTGTACTACGGAAAAACGCAATAGGTTTTTTTTTCTTCTTTGTTACTGTAACTAATCTAATAATTGACTGGATACTTTGGTCTTCTTACTCAACTTTTTCTACCGTGTGGAGAAGGAAACTGTGATTTATTTAAAGGTTAGTAAAAAAATTAATCGTAAACTTTAAGTACCTCAGTTTTTTTTTTTGTTCGATAAGAAAAAAAGTTATTTTCATTTAAATTCTATAAGTTCAGAAGATTCAAGATTCATTATTACTCCTTGGTCTTGGTTAGGCTCATATTCAGTATACAAGGTTTATTAGAATAAATTTTGTATTTTCCAGGGAGAGTTAAAAATAGATTTCAATAATAATGGACTACTCAAGTATAGTAGCAATAGGAGTGTAGTAAATTACTAAAAGAACAGAATTTAGTTTCTTTTATATTTCAGGCTGTTGAAGCTTATACCTGAAGTATAATTGGATCACTGTGAAAAAATGAACGGTTTTCGAGCAGTTGCTGACGGATCACATGTAGTTGCAATATTTGCACTTTTCTTCAAATTATTTTGTACCAAATCATCTGCAGAAGGTATGAATTTATTTAATTTTTTAGTAATTTTGTAACCTTGTGGTTGTGGTTGTGAATTTTAACGGTACTTGGATACTTGAGAAATTATTTTTGTTGTTAGTTTTTTTCTAAATGACTGATTTTATTTATAATTATTATTCAACAGGTGTGTCATGGAAATCACAATTCTTGTACCTGGCGACATATTGTGCCAGGTATTTGGATCTCTTCAGCAGTTTCATCAGTGTTTACAACACAACAATGAAGAGTTTTATCATATTATCGTCCATTGTTACAGTAGTTACCATTCCATGGATATTGAAAGATCATTACCAGAAAAAATTTGATACGTTTTGGTAAAAAATACTTAAAAATTAATCTTTTGTTACTTTCTTGTTCTCGTTAGCTAACTTTATACTTTTTAATGAACACTTTGAGCAAGTACTAATTTGTTTTTTTTTGTTCTGTTTACTTTAACCATCAGGATCGAACTTCTCATCCTTCCGGTTACTGTTTTAGCCCTAGTGCTAAGGCATAGTGTATCATCAAGTGACATGATTCTAGAACTTTGTTGGACTTGGAGTATTTACATGGAAGCAGTGGCAATTATTCCACAGTTCTACATGACATGGCGTGGAGGTCACACGGATTCTCTTCTTATAACGTACCTCTTTGGAATGTTTAGTTATAGAGGTAAAGAGCGAGTTATTAGTTATTTAAATTTTTTTTATAGAGCTTGAAATCTATTTTTTTGATTTTTGGTATAATTTTTTAGGATTATACATTGGAAATTGGGTTTATCGATACTTTAACGAAGAATATTATGATTTTGTTGCAATTGGTGGAGGGATCACTGAAACTTTTGTCTGTCTTTGTGGACTTATTGTCACAATGGCTGCATACCATCGTCGAGGTGAAGCAACAGAACCTTACTATTCTGTGAAGGTTACTCAAAATGTCTACACTCTTCCCTTCATCACGCATCCAATTCAAAAAGGATTTGGAAAAGATTATAAACCTTTGATGACAGGAACAGCTAGTAATTGTGATCATTTAGGTTCAAGTGACACACAAAGTCTTCTTAGAATGTTAGATCATGACGAACAGAGTCCTTACAATCATGATTTATCTGTTCCAATTCATCAGGGAAGTTTTCTTGCATAAGAGTTTTTNATTTTTTTTTTTTTTGTTTTTTTTTTGTTTTGAAACAACAAATTGTTTCAATTTGTGACCTTTTGTTAATTTTTTTTTTGCTTCTGATCAAAAATTATTATTCGCTAGGGTTTACAATGCAAACTTCCTTCTCACTGATGATTGGGTTTCATCATCAATTTCTCTGCTTCCTTGTGAACTAATATCGTCTTACCATTATTTTACTTTACCTTACCACTAATGTAACTTCTTACTTTGAATAATTTATTCTCTGTAAATTATTCTGATGTACGCTCTCAGTATCATCAGAATAATAAATCATTAGAGAAAATTTTCCAAAATTATCAAAATTTTTCATCACTCACTCACTATAGTAAGTGTGCTTTGTTAGGAAAAATTACTTTTCCTTGTGGAAATGTGAAGTTTCCATTATCGTAGATAACTTCTCCACGAAGTATTGTTTTGATTACTTTACCCTTCAAGTGCTTCCCTTTGTATGGAGTCACCTGTAGAGTACATACAAAAAATTAGCACATTTTGGGAGAAAGGGGAGGGCGGGGTTGATGTTGCTATGTTGCTATAGGTGTTGATGTTGTAAAGGTAAATTTTTTTTTTTTTTTTTTTAAATTACCTTATTTTTATGATGAATTGTATCATCCTCAATTCGAATTTCAGCTTCAGGATCCCAAATTACAAAATCAGCGTCACATTCAACAGCAATTTGACCTTTGACATTTTCAAGTCCAGCTAGTTTAGCTGGATTTTGACTCATCCATTGAGAAATATCATTTATCTCAAATCCACGCTTTTTTCCACTTGTCCAAATTATTGGCAAGCCTATAACCAATTAATTTGGAAACTATGAAATGATATTGATATTGATATTGGGGGTTGGGCTGGGGTGGGGCGATGAAGTAATAATTAAATTTTTTTTTTGTTTTCCAAAAGTCTAATTTTTAGGATTATTCATCAATTACCAAATTGAACTGAAGCAATTCCACCCCATGCTTCCATGAAATTCTTTTCTCCTGGTTTCTTAAGGTCAACGGTACATGGTGAATGATCAGAGACAATCATGTCAACCAATCCAGTTCGAAGTCCATCCCAAAGTGATTCTTGATTCGTTGATCCACGAATTGGTGGACAACATTTGTACTCTGTTCGACAGTTTCCAATTTCATTGACATCAAGTGTCAAATAATGTGGACATGTTTCAACTGTTAAAGGATAACCCGAATTCTTCACTTCAGAAATAAGTGGGATTGCTTCAGCAGCGGATAGATGGACAATATGACATCGGACGTTCCTTAAGTAAACCCAAAATCAAAAATTTTAACATAACTCTACAAATTTTTAACAAAATTTTAGTTAAATTTTGTTATTTTAGTGATTTTTTATCATTACTTGTGCTTCTTGCAGAGTCGAGTGACCATTTCAATGGCTTTGGACTCCATCTTGGGTGGGCGGGACTTGAGAAACGTTTCATACAAACATTTATTATTACTGTCAATTTCTTCCAGTTCTTCATCCACATCCATCTCAGCATGGAACTATGATGGAAATTTGCAAAAAAAAAAACTTTGCAAAAAAAAATTTTTTTTTTGTTCTATTAGTAAATTGTAAATTTATTTTTGGTTTACCGCAAGTACGCTTCCAGTTCCGTCCAATTGTATCAACGCACTCTCCACTTGCGCTTCAGTAACACACGGGAACTCATCCACACCACTGTTAATTAGAAAACACTTGAATCCCACTACCCCTTTTTGCACAAGTGGCTTCAATTCTGCCTATTTTTTTTTTGCAAATTATGTCGCAGTTAAGAAAATATTAACAAATGAACAATATTGACAAGTATTATTGAAATTGCAAAAAAAAAGTAAAAAAGAAACTTACAGCATTATTTGGCACAACACCACCCCAAAATCCAACATCAACGTGGAGCTTTCCAACAGTGGATGTCAATTTTGTATCAAAATTTTCAACCGTTGTAGTCGGAGGGATTGAATTTCTGAAAAAAAAAATTTTTTTTTTTTTTTTTTTTTACAAATTCACAGTTTTT
Source organism: Holacanthella duospinosa (assembly GCA_002738285.1). NCBI lineage: Eukaryota > Metazoa > Arthropoda > Collembola > Poduromorpha > Neanuridae > Holacanthella > Holacanthella duospinosa. The sequence goes on along the minus strand of NIPM01000036.1, from coordinate 969,579 downwards.
AGGCTATCTAAGTTTCAGTAAGTATTTAAATTTTTAATTTTTTGTTAAAAGTTATACAGTGGCATATCAATGATGGTTGTTACACCCCCAGCAGCGGCAGCTCTGAAAATTAAAAAAAAATCTTCAAATTTTTGTTTTTTAATTTTAAATTTTTTTTTAAATGTACAAAATTTTGTTAATTTGTTTTTGTAATACAATAATTTTAAATTTTTTCATACCTTGTAGCTGTCCAATACCCTTCCCATTCCGTTCGTCCAGGTTCGTTAACATGGACATGAGAATCCACCAATCCTGACATTACGATCTTGTCTCCAGCATCGATTACCTTAAAATTATAACAATTAATTGTACTTAATTCATTCTAATTCTAATTCAATTAACTTAACAAAAATAATAATCACATCGACCACTGGGAACTGCAGTGAAAAAAACAAAAGCTTTCCCAATACATTTATAATTTTGTTATCGACTTTAGACATGTTTAAAAAAAACTAATAATTATTGGTTAACGATTATCATTTAATTTACCGTAGCTCCTTGGGGAATTTTGACCTCATGACCTTGACCTCTCGCTTCATTTCCATAACAATGAATATGTACTATTTTTCCATTTTGAATTTCAATTCTTGCAGGTTGTAACTTAGCTTCAATTAAAATTTTTTCACCTGTTATGTAAACTGATGTCATTTTAACTACAGACAGTTTAATTTTTCGAAATTTGAATTTTTGGTTAAAAATTAACACTTTATAATTATTCTCAATCTCAACTTACAAGTTAGAAGTTACACTTTTACTTTTGTTAACCTTCACCTTACTTTCATTAGTTTACTGTATAAAACTTTTAATTAGTGTGAATAGTGAGTAAAATTGAACAAAGCGATAATGGTAGTGAGAGTAAAGTTGTTATTTGATAGAAAACTAGATTTTTTTTCGGTTACGTAATGTGAGTAATATAGAAGTGAAGAAGAGGTCATGGGCAAGGTCACTTCAATCTTGGTAACTTACTACTATGACTTTAATTTTGACTTTTGAGCTCACTGAACTCATCAGTATCTCAAAAATTTATCTACAAATTTATAATTTTCAATTAATTCTGCCTTTTTTTTTAGATTATATGATAATACAGAGTATTTCATTATGAATGGGTCAAGGGAATTAAAAAATTATTCAATTTAAGCCAATTGGATTGATAATTTATTGAATTATTTTTTAATCCTTTGATTTCGGCTTATTATTGATTGAAATGAAATTTTTTTTAGTTTGATAGGATATTAGTTACATAATTGTAAGCGTTTTCAAAAAAGCAGGATTTTTTTTTAATTATTTATTCTATCAGGTTATTTTAATAAGAATTCTTTGAAGAAAATTCAAAAATTCAAATTCAACTAATTTGATTGGTCTAAAATTTCAAAAATTCAAATCCAATTAATTTGATTAGTCTAAAATTTCAAATTTTTAAATCAAACTAATTTGATTGGATCTAAAATACAAAAATTCAAATTTTCAAATCCAACTAATTTGATTGGTCTAAAATTTCAAAAATTCAAATTTTTAAATCCAATTATTTTGATTTNATTTTTAAATCAAACTAATTTGATTGGATCTAAAATACAAAAATTCATATTTTCAAATCCAACTAATTTGATTGGTCTAAAATTTCAAAAATTCAAATTTTTAAATCCAATTATTTTGATTTGATCTAAAATTCAAAAATTTGAATTTTCAAATCTATCTAATTTGATTGGTCTAAAATTAAAAATTTAAATAATTTTAAATCCATTTTATTTGATTGGTCTAAAATATACAAAAATTCAAATTTTCAAATCCATCTAATTTGATTGGTTAAAAATTTCAAAAATTCAAATTTTTAAATCCAATTATTTTGATTTGATCTAAAATTCAAAAATTTGAATTTTCAAATCTATCTAATTTGATTGGTCTAAAATTAAAAATTTAAAAAATTTTAAATCCATTTGATTTGATTGGTCTAAAATATACAAAAATTCAAATTTTCAAATCCATCTAATTTGATTGGTTAAAAATTTCAAAAATTCAAATTTTTAAATCCAATTATTTTGATTTGATCTAAAATTCAAAAATTTGAATTTTCAAATCTATCTAATTTGATTGGTCTAAAATTAAAAATTTAAAAAATTTTAAATCCATTTGATTTGATTGGTCTAAAATATACAAAAATTCAAATTTTCAAATCCATCTAATTTGATTGGTTACTCAAATTGAAAGATGAGTGATTTTGATTGGCTGAATTTGAAATTTTGAATTTTGTGGCGGGCATCCTTATTGAAAGACCCAGTAATTCATATTTTTATAAATTTACCATTTTCATAAAAAAAAAAAAAAAAAAAAAACTACGACAATCTCATTAAAATGTTTCTTTAAAAAAACAAACGCAGATTTCTGAGATTTTGAAAATCACTTTCTCTTGCGCAAAAGAGAAAGTTTTTTAGATCAATAATACCCTCAGTTCCTAACACAGAGGAACCAAATCAGATCACACTTTCACTTTATCATTTTTTGTTCTTTTCGTAATCTGATCACTTTTTTTTTTCTCTATCCTATTCAAAATCAGTGCCAATTAGAAATCAGTAAAAAATTAATTAATTTTAATACAAATTATTTATGTTCTTACAGTTATAGAAGATAGCCAACATGATTTCATTGGTTGTTGTAACTGATTAACCAATCAGAATCCTTGAGAAATGGCAACATCAGTCGAATGGACTCCAAATGAAGGAATTGTACGAAAATTTGAACGTCTCGCCTTTGCTCTTGTTAGAATACGTCCAAATTCAAGAAATTTACCACAACCGAATTCAACAAAGAATATATGGGCTGAAAAATGTAGAGGACTTGGTGGACCCTTTGCTTTAGGAATTCTAATAGGAATTCCATACATTGCTGAAAAATTAAACGGCTCAACACTAATTGCTTCATTACTTCTTGCAGCAATTGATGCTTCATTAGCAGGTTAGTTATTATAAACAACTTGTTTACTCAAAATCTGTTTAAAGGAATTAAAAAAAATCTATTAGTCAAATTAAAGTTTTTAATTTTTGTAGTGTGGTGCTATACAGGCTTGGAATGTCGACATGGCCATTGTACCAATGACCTCTTCACCTGTGTCTTTAGTAGTATTGGTGAATTTCCAGCCTTTCTCATTGGCTGGTGGAGAATTCAAGGTTATTCAGCAGGTTTTGCAGCCTGTTGTCGATCACTAAGTTCAATTGTTGATGCTGTCACTGGGAGACATGTAGAAATATTTGTTGATGATCAGTTTGGTACATTTCTACCATTTGGAGCAAAGTTTGACCTTTTAGCTCTACTTGTAGCAGTGGTACCGTCATTCATGTGTGCTTTTGGAATGGAGGTTAGTTTTAGTTTTAGTCAATTTAAAACCCTTAAACCACAAAAAAAAATATTGAATTTTCGTGAATTTTTACATAAAATTTTTATTTTTTTCGAACTATGATTTACAATGAATAATTGTATATTTCAGGAATCAGGATTTCTACGGTTTTGTTTGTTCTTACTCACGTCGTCGACAACACTTGCATTTTTTGGATCATCTCTGATAACTTCAGTTGGTGCCAATGAAACTAATGGTGGAAGTGATGTGCCAATTTTTTCAAATATACCACCACCGGATATTTTGGAGTGCCTTCCTGATGGTCCTGAAGGGACTCAGTATGCCAAAATTCTAACAGGAGCTGCACTAGCATCTGCTGGATTCTTCGGATTGTATAAAATTTGTTGTCCAGATGCTCCTAGTGTACATTACCATCATCGAACAGCCCATCATCGACATTTTGAAATTTACAAAAGATTCTCTCTCATTGGGTGCTTGATCTCAACACTTGCTTTTCTGTTTTACTTCCTTGAAGCAACAGTACTTAGCAAAGCTCCTCATACTTCTAGGTAAAACAAAAAAACACTGTAGTTTAAACAAAATTGATTGAAAATTGTTTCAAAATTTATGAAAATTACAGAATATGTCGTGATCCACCGTTGCTGTGGCCGCTTAACGGCGGTTGGCGAATTGGTATAGCATCACTTGGGATTTCAGCATTGGCTCTAGCCACTTTTGAATTCCTAATACCACTTTCAGCTTCAGTAACGAAATTAGCCAATGACGGACTTCTTTATCGATTACTCAAGAAAGATGTAAGATTTCCATAACTTCGACTACGAATACCAACCTTTAGTTAATTTTTTTTTTCAAAATTTCAGCGTCATGATCTTGAAGAAACTAAATGGACTCTTATAACACCATTGGCATTTGGACTGATAAGTGGTCTAGAAGCGCTAGCACTAGATACAAAGCTTCTTCTAAGCCTTGTCTCGAGTTCTCTAATGTGTATCCATATTGTTGTAAGTGCTTCAATGTTAGCAACAAGATATCAAGTTCGTCTCACCCCTTCATCATACCAAAAAATTTCAAATTGCCAAACTAGAACGAGTTCCAGACATGCCCAGAACCGAATTCTAGAATCAATGAACATAAATCCAAATGGAGGAACTTCAGGCACCAATCAGAATCAAACTAGGAGACTCATGACTATAAGTTTTCTCAAATCAGGAATCTTGAAGATCCCACAAGAGATGAAACAATTGGATAAATTAGATTTAGACACCTCACGAGCTGGTCGAAGTGGTGGAATTGATCATAATAGTGACAGAACATTTCTAATGGATGATGTGGCGATTGCGTCGATTGAACCGTATGTTCAAATACAATCAAATTAATAGCATTTCTTTCATACTTTCATACTTTCTTACTTTCATAGAAGAAATTCCACAGAGTTGAGCATGGGAAGTGGTGTGTCAGGATATGAATCGGATAGTGATCCTACCAATGAGATTGAAGACCAAGGTCATGGACATAATGGAGAGACTGACATTGACGTAGCTGTAAATGAATACCAAGAAAATATTCGAATTGCAGCACTCAACAGTGGTCTCCCAGTGAGTCCAACTCCTGCTTCAGCCCGTCGTGTATCTTTTTCGACAATCTTTCTCGTCTCATCTTCCATCGCCTTAGCTGCGTCTCTCAATAGAACTGGAAAAATGGACATCATTGGACTCATGTTGGCCATATCTGCAGGACTCCTTTGCTTTCTGTTATTAGTTGTCATAAGTCGACAACCACAAAGGAAACGTCAACCAAAAATTCCTACCGTAGTGGTACCAGCAGCATTTAGTAGTAAAAACCCAATGTCTCAGGAAATAACCACCGGAAGTATGACAGTTGTCGCTTCCAGCCGAACTTCAGCAGTGACAACATTTTTTCAGTATTCAATTGTTCCATGGGGTCCAGCAGGAGCAATTTTCCTTCACGCATGTCTACTAGTAGAAGCACTAGATCTTAGCGGTTGTGTTTTTGCAATCTGGTTGGCTACAGGTGATGAACAAACAAACAAAAAAAAATAACCAATCAAAACACAAGTCTTATGACATTTACATTTTTCTAGGTCTGATTATATACTTCAGTTATGGTGTGTCAAAAAGTATTGCTGCTCCAATTCCAAATCTTATTAGTATCGTGAGTCCAAGCATTCTAACCAATAATGAGAGAGTTCGATTATGTAATAATTCTCCAGGTACATCTAGACTCGATCCAAATGAACCATCGAGTCCAATCAGCCAATCAAATTCATTTGAACAACAATTTGGTGAAACTGTAGTTATTTCTAGAACAAATTAATTTTAGTTTATAACAATAATGTTATAAACTAAAAGTAAAGTACTACTGGTGGTATCGGTATCAGTATCCATTTAATCAACCACCAGCTGCTAACCAAACTTTATAGTAGCAGACAAAACTAAAACTACTGCGTAAAAATTATATCCAGATTATGTATATAATTCTATCAAATGCGTATATATAAAATTTAATTAATAATTAAACTATTACTTTAAGTCAAGGTAAACTAAAGATAAAGCGACTGTTCTACTTACGCAGTTTTAACACTAAAATATTGAATTTTAATTGATAAATTTGCAATTGCACTCCTATCAATTAAAAAAATTGACATTATTTCACTATGTCACGGTCATATGATGATGATGATGATGATGATGATGATAATGATATTCCACGTTTTATAATTTTGATTATGTAACCTTGGAGTCACAGTTGTCTCGCGTCAATTGATGTGATAACCTCTGATGTAAAGTTCAATTTTCTATCTAGATAATACCAAATAGAAAATTATTTATGATGTAAGTTACATCATGTTTAACTAAAACTAAAACTAAATATTACTCAAATCTCAATTCCCCACCTAATTCCCCTAATGAACATATTTTTATATAGAAAAAACGGTCAAAATTGACCAAAAATGAACTCTAACATTTACATCGAATACAACAAAGTGGCAGAACGCAGAAGGTTCTTATAAACTTCTAAAAGTTCTAACAATGACATACTACTGGGTTAATTTTAAGTCAAGAAATGTCAACTGTTAATAACTTTACCGGCTCATCGGTTGGTGTTGGTACCAACGAAATTCTTGTTAGTAATAGAAATATCTTAATTACTTCGTTACACAAAAGGAATAATGACTTTATATTTAATCTGTTGGTTTAGATAATCCATCGAATTGAATTTGAAAGGAGCTAAGAAGAACGATTTTATTTGTCATCCTCATCTGACATTGTAAGGACATTGCCTGTTCCTGTTAGTTCTTAAGCTTCAGATACCAGAACCAGAAAGTCAATTTCTTCATCATCCCATGACCCCTTTTTTCTTCGCCTGTAAAAAGATAAGATCTTAAGAAGAGATTTTAATAGTAAGTCAAAAAAGTGGTATAATTCTTAACTCTTGCTGAAGGGGTTGTTGGGAAGTTCAATTAAAACTGGAACGTGAAGGTCTTCTTCTTCCTTAACTTGAATAGCCTCCTTCTAAAGTCTAAGTTTTATCATTATTAACCAGACCCTCGTTCACTTTTCAAAGTTCATTCCAGGAGACGGTACATACGGAGTCAGTCTCTTCATTTCTAATAAGTTGAATTAATTGATAAATTTATAATCATTTTCATTAGTAAAATTAATTTTTATAATTAGTAGTACAAGAATGGGAAAGACCGCTGTGAGTACGACTAAAGTCCTTATTATTGGAAATGGAGGGAGGGAACATGCTATTGCTTGGAAATTAGCACAGTCTGAAAAGGTAACAATAATTAAATTAAATTAATTATAAATTATTAAATTATAGTAATAATTGAACCTAACTAATCAATAAGTTCTAACTAAAACTAGTACTTTTTTTTGTCTAATTTTACTTACTTGTGTGTTGATTTTTTTAGGTAGCTCATGTATATGTAGCTGAAGGTAATGCCGGATTGGCTACTGAAGGATCCAAGGTCACCATTGTCAAAACTATTCATCTTAATGATTTTACTGTAAGTTACACACTTATGGACTTATCCATATCCTAGTTTTAATGGATCACTTGGTCCATGTTTTTAAGGACATCGCAATAGCACCTTAAAATGTTTTATATAGGTTGTTAGGTTGAATCTTAAATTTTTTTATTAATTTAAAAATATCATGAGTACTTATTACACGGGATTTTCAAGAGTTTGAAATATTTAGCTGAATCAGATATCTAATTCAATTCTGGAGGTTCACCATTTGATTTTTAAAGATAGTATCATTTTTAATAGAAATTAATCAATTTTTATTAATTAAGTAAAGTAAGAAAAATTTACACTGTGTAGTGGTATTTTTTTTTCTACTAGGTTTAGAAACCAGTAGTAGTGTAATGTGAACAGAATTGAACGACGTCGTTGATTGGTCAGATTAATTTTTTAGATTAGATAGTGTCTAGATATATGAGATAGATTGAATCTTACATTTCATTTGTGTTTTNCTGTGTAGTGGTATTTTTTTTTCTACTAGGTTTAGAAACCAGTAGTAGTGTAATGTGAACAGAATTGAACGACGTCGTTGATTGGTCAGATTAATTTTTTAGATTAGATAGTGTCTAGATATATGAGATAGATTGAATCTTACATTTCATTTGTGTTTTCTTTTTTTTATTCCCCCCAGGCTATTGGAGACTGGTGTCTGGAAAATGGTATTTCAATGGTAGTCGTTGGTCCANTAAAGTAAGAAAAATTTACACTGTGTAGTGGTATTTTTTTTTCTACTAGGTTTAGAAACCAGTAGTAGTGTAATATGAACAGAATTGAACGACGTCGTTGATTGGTCAGATTAATTTTTTAGATTAGATAGTGTCTAGATATATGACATAGATTGAATCTTACATTTCATTTGTGTTTTTTTTTATTCCCCCCAGGCTATTGGAGACTGGTGTCTGGAAAATGGTATTTCAATGGTAGTCGTTGGTCCAGNTTTTTTTTATTCCCCCCAGGCTATTGGAGACTGGTGTCTGGAAAATGGTATTTCAATGGTAGTCGTTGGTCCAGAAGATCCTTTGTCTATTGGAATTGTTGATGAACTTATGAATCGTGGGATTCCAACATTTGGTCCAAGAAAAGCTGCTGCACAAATTGAAGCTAGTAAACATTTTGCAAAATCATTTATGGATCGACATTCTATTCCTTCTGCTCGTTGGAAATCATTTCAAAAACCAATTGAAGCAAAAGCTTTTATTGAAAAAGCTGATTTTCCAGCTCTTGTTGTTAAAGCCAGTGGACTTGCAGCAGGAAAAGGTGTTACTGTTGCAACAAGTAGAAAAGATGCTTGTGAAGCTGTTGATATTATTGCTGCTACATTTGGTGAAGCATCAGAAACAATCATAATAGAAGAACTTCTTGAAGGTGAAGAGGTATCAGTTTTAGCCTTTTCTGATGGTGTCAATGTCGAGGTGATGTTACCTTCTCAAGATCACAAGAGGTTATCTAATAATATTAAGTTTGTAATTAAAATTTTAAATTTTTGATCAAAAAAAATTTAAACAACTTACTTTTTTTTCTAGATTACGAGACAATGATGAAGGACCAAATACAGGAGGAATGGGTGCCTATTGTCCATGTCCTCTTCTTACTGAAGAACAAATTGAATATGTTGCTGAAAATATTATCAAACGAACTGTTTCTGGACTTAAAAAAGAAGGAATGAAGTACGTTGGTGTTCTCTATGCAGGTCTTATGATAACCAGTGATGGTCCAAAAGTACTTGAATTCAATTGTCGTTTTGGTGATCCTGAAACTCAAGTTATTTTACCACTAATGGAATCTGACCTTTATGATGTTTTCGATGCTTGTGTTAATGGTACTCTTGAAGATATTACAATCAAATGGATACCAAATACATACTCTGTGGGTGTAGTTTTGGCAAGTGCTGGTTATCCAGGATCATATGCTAAAGGGAAGGAGATTACTGGAATTGATGAAGTAAAAGAAAATCCAGGTAATTTAGTCTTTCAAGCTGGGACATCATTGAACTCTGAAGGGAAAATTGTCACCAATGGAGGTCGAGTATTGATTGCTGTATCACTTGGAAATGAGTTAGCAGTTGCTGCTGCTAAAGCACTTAGATCAGCACAATCAATTCAATTTATTGGGAAACAATTACGGACTGATATTGCAAGGAAAGGTGTCACAAGAGCTTTGCTATCTAAAGGTCAGATGACATATAAAGGAAGTGGTGTGGATATTGACGCTGGGGACAGTTTAGTCAAGAATATTCTTGCATTGACACACACAACGAAACGGACTGGTGTAATGGGTGATATTGGAAGTTTTGGTGGATTCTTTGACCTCAAAGATGCTGGTTACAAAGATCCATTTTTAGTCTCAGGAACTGATGGAGTTGGTACAAAGGTCAAGGTAATTTTATAGTANGCTGGTTACAAAGATCCATTTTTAGTCTCAGGAACTGATGGAGTTGGTACAAAGGTCAAGGTAATTTTATAGTATACATTTGACATAAATTTTTTAAATTTATATATAAAAAAAAATAAAAAATTGTGACCCAAAAAAAAATTTTTTTTTAATTGTAATTTGTAACAATCTTTTGTGTAATANAAAAAAAATAAAAAATTGTGACCCAAAAAAAAATTTTTTTTTAATTGTAATTTGTAACAATCTTTTGTGTAATACTAGATTGCTGAAGCAACTGGAATCCATGACACAGTTGGGATTGACCTTGTCGCCATGTGTGTCAATGATATTTTAGCTCATGCAGCTGAACCTCTTTACTTTCTTGATTATTTTGCTTGTGGGAAACTTGAAGTGGATGTAACTACTAAAGTTCTCATTGGAATTACTGAAGGATGTCGTCAAGCGGGTTGTGCTCTGATTGGTCAGTGAACTCCTTCAAGTTCAAATTCAAGTTCACTTATATATAAATGACCTTGAAAAATTATAATATTTAACTTTTGATGGTACTACTACTAGGTGGTGAAACTGCGGAAATGCCTGATGTTTACACCAAAGGTGTATACGATTTAGCTGGATTTGCTGTTGGAGCTGTAGAACGTGGAAGAGAGTTACCACTCAAAGATAAAATCCAAGCGGGTGACATTGTTCTAGGTCTGGCATCAACTGGTGCCCATAGTAATGGTTACAGTCTCATTCGACGTGTAGTAGAAAAAATGGATCTGAAGTATACTGACCCTTGTCCCTTTGGATCTGACACAAATAAACAAACATTAGGCGAAGCATTACTTGAACCAACGAAAATTTACGTTAAATCAGTTTTACCAGCTCTACGAAGTGGAAGAGTGAAGGCATTTGCACATATCACTGGTGGTGGTCTTACAGAAAATATTCCACGTGTTTTGAATAAAAATTTGGCAGTTGAAATTGATGCAAAGAAGTGGCCAATCCCACCAGTATTTGGTTGGATAGCTGGAGCTGGAGGTGTCAATGAGATTGAAATGTTGAGAACATTTAACTGTGGTCTGGGTGCAGTTATGATCGTAAGTCCATCAGAACAGGCTAATGTTCTTCGAATGTTGACAGAAGACAACGTCTATATTGTCGGGACAGTTAAGGATCGTTACGGAGGTAAACAATAATGAATATTATAACAGTTTAAGAAATATTTAAATATTTAAACATAATTTAATTGATTTCTCACTTCTATAGATGAATCTCAAGTGAAAGTGAGAGACTTTGCAGAAGTTTTGTCTCCTTTGATGAAACCACACACAAATCTTGTTAATGGACTTGTTTCTAAGAAACGTGTTGGTGTTTTGATTTCTGGAAGTGGAACAAATCTTCAAGCTCTTATTGATCATGTACAGAATCCAAATGTAGGTTCAATGGCAGAAATTGCTCTTGTAATTTCAAATAAACCAGGTGTAGAAGGACTTCGTCGAGCAGAAAATGCAGGAATTCCAACTCTTGTCATTTCTCACAAAGACTACCTCACAAGAGAAGCATTTGACACTATCATGACTCAAGCTTTAGAGAAAGCCAATGTCCAACTCGTCTGTCTTGCAGGATTCATGAGGATTGTCAGTGCTGAATTTGTTCGTCATTGGAGAGGTCGAATTATTAATATTCATCCAGCACTTTTACCCAGTTTCAAAGGAGACAAAGCTCATGAATTAGCTCTTGCTGCNGCACTTTTACCCAGTTTCAAAGGAGACAAAGCTCATGAATTAGCTCTTGCTGCTGGAGTTAGAGTTACTGGATGTACAGTTCATTTCGTTGAAGTAAGTTGAAACAATTATTATGAACATGAGTCTGAATCTGAACCTGAAACTGAACCTGAAACTGAAACTGAAACTGAAACTGATGTATGTCATTATTTGTATTATGTACTTACAGGAGGAAGTTGATGCAGGTGCCATAATTTGTCAAGAAACAATGCCNCTGGAGTTAGAGTTACTGGATGTACAGTTCATTTCGTTGAAGTAAGTTGAAACAATTATTATGAACATGAGTCTAAATCTGAACCTGAACCTGAACCTGAACCTGAACCTGAAACTGAAACTGAAACTGAAACTGATGTAATGTCATTATTTGTATTATGTACTTACAGGAGGAAGTTGATGCAGGTGCCATAATTTGTCAAGAAACAATGCCTNATGTCATTATTTGTATTATGTACTTACAGGAGGAAGTTGATGCAGGTGCCATAATTTGTCAAGAAACAATGCCTGTTGAAATTGGTGACACAGTGTCAACACTTCAACAACGGGTCAAGACCATTGAACACAAGGCTTATCCAAAGGCACTCGAACTCCTTGCTAGAAACAAAATTAGCTTGGATGATCATGGTAAAATTATTTGGAATCTCTAAATTTGTAATATAAAAAAAAATATTCTCCCGTTTCTCTCTTACCATTATCAAACAAGGTCATCTTAGATGACCTTGTTTCAAAATGACCTAGACCCATGGTAAAATATTAACAATTACGTTTATATGAAATTTATTTAGAAAAAGTTAGTAAATTCCAATATCGAACTACTTTTTAGAACTTTTTTCTAAAATTTAAATATTGACATTACCAAACCAATCACAGATTGGTTAGTTCTATCTCCACTTGGCTCAGGTGTCGATAAAGAATTTTCGTTCTTGTGACGAGTATTGCTTTTGATTTGATTTTGTTGATGTAAATCTTCGGAATAATTTTGTAGCACTCGCTTACTCTCACGCTCGAGTTCAAGCCCAATGATTTGCTTATGTATTGATGGTACAACTAAATTGTACTTGTTAATTTTTAAATTCAAAATTTTGAGTTTTGGTTTGAATGAAGTCAGAAACGTTTCCCATTGGTTGAGATCAGAAGTGGTGAGAGTGAGTTCAAAATTATGTCGTTGAGTAACTAATTCGTTTCGAAAATCGCCTATTTCTTGTCGTATTTCTTTTTCTAAAAGAATCCATTCAGGTACAAATCCATTGTCGATGAGAACTTGATTCATTTTATGTGTGACAAAGTCGATGTAAGGGTTATAGGAAGTGTCATGAGACAGAGGCTTCCCATGACCTTTGAGATTTTTGAACTCACCACGAGCCATAGATTCTTGAATCATGTCTTCTACCAAGCGCTCAATCCCCAAACTGACAAAAAAAACATTAAGTTATATACAAAATTAAAACCAGTATTGTTATAAACTTCCAACAATACGACCAGTTTTTTTCAAATACAAGCCGGAAGGAGGAGTAATATAATATTCTGTTATGTGATTGGTCAATTTGAAAATTTTAAGTCCTCTTCAGGAGGGTTTAAAAATTTCACTAATTATCTAATAAGCAAGTAGTAAATTGAAACAATTGAAACAATTTTATGAAAAAACAAACAAAAAAAAACAAGTTAATTACCCAGTTTTAATTTTTTTTGCTTCACGTGCGTCTTTGACCAAAGATGTTTCTTGNCCTCTTCAGGAGGGTTTAAAAATTTCACTAATTAATCTAATAAACAAGTAGTAAATTGAAACAAGTGAAACAATTTTATGAAAAAACAAACAAAAAAAAAAAACAAGTTAATTACCCAGTTTTAATTTTTTTTGCTTCACGTGCGTCTTTGACCAAAGATGTTTCTTGCAAATTCGACTCTTCTGATTGGATAACTTGTTGGAGTCGATGTTGCTGGACATTATCAATTGCTTTCGCTGCTCTATGCTTCTGATATTGTTTCTCACGTTGACTCAATGTCCCTATTCCAACTCCATCGAAACTCAAATATTGTCGATGTTGAGGAGCAGTGTGCTGGAAAAAATCATTAAATAAAAATAATGAACCTAACAAGAACGTAATCAAGTTATTATAAAAAAATTTGATTACTTATACATCTAATAAGAAATTGAGTGACCTAAAAGCCTGAACCTAAATAATTCTTTAGGTATATCGAAAACTTAACAAAATATTAGCTAATTAGATAAATGCTTTTACTTTTATATTCGCCTTTTCTTCTTCATTTTTAAATTGTCCGTGGTCATTATTAGTTTTTCTCTCTTCATAATAAAGTCCAAATTCACCTTCAATTTTATCATCCCCATTGTGTCTCTCATCTGCAAATTTTACTTGGAGTTTCTTGTAAGCAGTGTCAATCTGAACAAAAAAAAATAGACAAAAACTCAACCAAATTACCTCAAATCAAGACAATAATTTGAGTTAATTTTTTTTTTCATACTTCATGAAATTTATGGACACTTGCTTCATTAGAGTTACTATCAGGATGAAATCGTTTAGAAAGTCTAAGATATGACTGCCTTACTTCTTCTGAATCTGAATTTTCATCTAATTCTAACACTTCCCAATATTTCTGTATAACAATTAAAATCAAAAAAAAATAATTAAAAAATTCAACATTTCTTTGTTAAATTTATGATTATGATTAGATTACTACTACTTAACAGTATACGGGTCACTCTTTCGAGATGACGGAGAACGTTGATAGAACCGCTTCATCAAAAATGTTAGTAGAATAGCTCCAGACGTCATTTTTCGTCTTTTCGTTATATGAGCAGTTGACCTCCANCCTTTCTTTGTTAAATTTATGATTATGATTAGATTACTACTACTTAACAGTATACGGGTCACTCTTTCGAGATGACGGAGAACGTTGTTGATAGAACCGCTTCATCAAAAATGTTAGTAGAATAGCTCCAGACGTCATTTTTCGTCTTTTCGTTATATGAGCAGTTGACCTCCAGGAGTTCAAACTCCAACTGAAGATGTAAGAGGTCATGTTCTAAATTTTCCAATGAGACAGGCCTACTACAAAAAAAAAACACATCAATTAGTAGTTGTAGTGACTTCCCTGACAACAATAGAAAAGAGACACAACCAATAAACAAACTCTATTTAGAAATTTAGAAAAAATGGTTGCTCAAGGTTAAAAAAAAAAGTTTAGTTTTGAGTTTAGTAATTTAAAAGTGACCTGGGCTGGATTTCACCACTAATCATTCAGCGCTAATCAAGTGTTTTTTTTTGCTTATTTAATAAAATCTGNAACACATCAATTAGTAGTTGTAGTGACTTCCCTGACAACAATAGAAAAGAGACACAACCAATAAACAAACTCTATTATTTAGAAATTTGGAAAAAATGGTTGCTCAAGGTTAAAAAAAAAGTTTAGTTTTGAGTTTAGTAATTTAAAAGTGACCTGAGGTCAAGCCGAGACCTCACACTACACTCTACTTTTTAGAAGAGTTATAATAATAGGTGAGTTATCTTTCAATTATCAATTATCATTCAATCTATCAATCTAACAAAATTGATAAACTGATGTGATGTATCATGTATCGTGTATCTAATCATAAACCTAAAAAATAATTAGGTTCAGAGATCGTTAAAAGAATGAGTTTCATGTGTAAAGTCTGTCAAGATGATTACATGTCATTGAAAAATCATGGAAAAGTAGTTTGGTCCAAGAGATGTGGTCATGTCTTCCATTCTAATTGTGCTATTAGTTGGATGGCTTCATGTAAACAAGAAGGAAAACCAGAGACATGTCCAAGATGTCCATGTCCAATGAAAATGCAAGATTTACAAGTACTTTTTGAACGTCAGAATCCAAAAGAACTTCCGGTAAAACGAATTCAATCATTTCAACATCCAACAGCTGAATTATTGATGACTTCAAATAGATTTTTAACATGTGATAAAGAAATGGAATTAGGTGAAGGTCAAAGTCAAAGTATTCAAGATCAAAATCAAGATCAAGATGACGATCAAGGTCACGACCAAAATCTTGATGTTATGGAACTAGATTCTGACGATCTTGAGTATTGTGGTCCACCAAATTGGAAGACACCACGATGCAGTCACCATCACCAACCCTAATTAACCTAATGATCTTGATTATAACAACAATCAATAATAAGAAATAATTAGAACAATACAAACCCAATCCGTAGAAACAGAAACAAACAATACTACACAATTTCACACACCAATAATAGGACATAGTCACACAGGATTAAAAATTTGGAGACAGGTAGGTAATAATTCGTCTAAAAGAGCTTCAATAAATGAGAAAATAAAAATAAAAATTGTAACAATCAAATTCATCCAAAGAACAAAGCCTTCGATGAATCATNTAATTCGTCTAAAAGAGCTTCAATAAATGAGAAAATAAAAATAAAAATTGTAACAATCAAATTCATCCAAAGAACAAAGCCTTCGATGAATCATTAAATCAACTAATTGATCAATAATTAAAGGTACCCTTATTTACAAGAATACCTTTATTAAGAAATANTGAATCATTAAATCAACTAATTGATCAATAATTAAAGGTACCCTTATTTACAAGAATACCTTTATTAAGAAATATTTGCTCTTTTTTTCAACTTAATTGCTACAATTTTTGTACTCAATCATTTTTATTAATCATACTTTTTTTTTACGAATTTACCTATAGTAGACACTAAAAAGCGAGCCAGCAACAGCTGAAGAAGACCTTGTTATGCAAAATTTTGCTTCGAGAATCGAGATCGAGTCTTTTACACTAATTTACTACGTGTTACTTCTAACATCTAAGGTTTAATCAGTTTTGCTAAAAATTTGGCAAAGTCTTTAGACAACTCATGCATTGGATTTTTAGTACTAATGAATGATGAATGAAATGACGTGTTTNACTAATGATTGATGAATGAAATGACGTGTTTTATTAGCTTTTTAATCAGTAGTACCAGCAGCCGTTAGTTCATCGAATAACTGAAAAATACAATCAATAAATTTAAAAAAATAGCGCAGTTTCGATGAATTGTGGAATTATTCTTAATTCTTGTAAGTAACTCTTATAACATCTTGCATCATTTTTAATAATATAAAACTCAAGTGAAATCCGAAATCCCGTTACTTTTTCTGCACACGTAATTTGTTTTTGCATTCAAATTCGTCTCATAACATAAGTGATTTTAAAATTAGCAAAAAAAAACCGTTAATATGGACACGTAAGGCTAAGGAAGTGAGATTTGTTTTTTACCAAAGTTGAATCAGCAATCAGACGTCAGAAGACAGAAGAATGGAAGAGAAATAGGACATAAGAAAGTCAACTTATTCACAATCAATCACTTGTCACTCAATTTTTGACTCAATTAATCAATTTTAGTCAATTTTGCAAAAAAAATTGCAAATAAAAAAAAGAATTTGCAAATTATTTGCAAATTTTTTTGAAAAAAATTTTTTTTTTGTTTCAAAAAATTTGAAAGTTGAACTGTCCCAGATTCTCCAGCGCCACTTTCGCCCCATCTGGTAACACGAGTAAGTAAAAATAAAAAAATTTTGTTTAATTTTTTTTTTTTTGAAAAAGTAAAAGTTAATAAAAAAATTTCAAGTTCAAAGCCAAAGCACAAAGCAAGTTGAGAGTTAAGCTAAGCAGCAGCAGCAGCGGTTAGCGGTAGCGGTTTAGCAGAGCAGAAACAGAAGCACAGGTGTTTGTTTCTGTTCATTTGTTTCTTAATTTTAATTGTTTTAGGAGACAGTGCAGTAGTGGTCAGTGGGTAATTCTTGTTTAGAGTTTAACCAACTTAAATCAAGAACAAAACCTAGCAATATGTCAAATCAACAGGAATCACGACGTGGAAATAAAGCCAGGAAGCGGAAAGATGTAAGAAATAATGAAGCGATTTATGGAAATTAGCTTCTTTTTATTATTAATTTTGTATTAATTTTGATTGATTACTCATTAATTACTGGTTTAGTTTTCATATTGGTAACCTTATTCTTGTTTCTTGTACAATGTCAATGACTAGCCGCAAGATGAACTACCACCAGGGAAGGACGTAGCAACAAAGCAAGAGTATGCTATCGCACGATGGATGAGAAAGAATATCCAGATTAAGAAAACAAAATTCCTAAGTCATACGGTCGAGTATTTTACTGGTAATTATTACCTAGTCTTTGCCTTATAGTCTTTAGTTAGTCTTATTAGTCTTAGTCTTAGTCTTAGTCTTAGTTAATTTTTTTAGCAGTTTGTTACAGAATTGACATTGACTTGGGTGGAATTGATTAGCTTAGTATAGGATATGTTTTGATATGATTCTGTAATTTTGTAGCTTCTAAAGCAGTAGATCAATTGATGGATTCTCCTTGGGCCCAACCAATCAAACCAGGTGAAGAAGCAGTCTTCACAACACGAGAATCGATTGTGAAGTATTTGGATGTGTAAGAAGGAAATTGACTATTATAATTTATTCTAATTATCTAATTGAAAGTTTCTCAATTAATTCGGATTTAAGGATGAGTTATAAACTAATAATAATTCGACTCTTTATTTTTTGTCTCTTTAGAATGCTACGTCATAAACTATTCCATCGTGCTCGTAAGATCGTTGTACCTGAAAGTGAATTGAAGTCAAAGAAGAAGAAGGACAAGGAAAAAGAAAAAGAAACTGCAGAGAAGGAGAAGGTGAAGGAGAAGGAGAAGGAAGTTGTGAAGAAAGATGACAAAGAAGAGAGTAAGAAGAAAGAAGAAAAGGAAACTACTGCTGCTGAAAGTAGTCATGCAGAAGCTGAAACAGAGAAGCCAGAGAGTGCTAAAGATAAGAAGAAAAAGAAAAAGGTAAGGTCAAATATCTAAATATCGAAATATCTACCGATTCTTTCAAGAAAGATATCCAAACCAAATCTCAAATCTCAAAATATCAGATTCAGGCAATAAGGTTATGAGAAATGAAACTCATTAACTGAATTCTGAAAGACTCGATATATCATCAAATAACGATCTAAAGTTATCGGCGCGGTGGTCTTCAGCTTTAAATTTCAGTTTTGATTAATTTTTGATTAATTTTTTTGTTAAATTTGTTATAATTAGAATGAAGCTGACAAGAAGAAGCGGAAGATACGATTGGACATGCACTTAGAACAACGATTTGTTGATGGATTGGATGCATACGTCTGGATTTACGAACCAACACCTTACTACTACTACATCTTCGGATTTCTCGTCGTTGTTGCAGTTATCGCTGTTTGCCTCTTTCCATTGTGGCCATCATCAGTAAGGTCAGTTGTATCAAAAAACTTAAAAAAAAAAAAAAATTCATTTCATTTCGTTTTCAATATTCTAAAACTGATCAGAATTTCAAAATTTTAATATTTACCAATAGGGATGGAGTTTACTATCTGAGTGTAGCAGCAGCAGGCTTTTTGGTCTTTATTTTGATCCTTGCAGTCCTCCGTCTTGTCATATTCTCTCTTGTTTGGTGTATGACACTAGGAAATCATCATCTTTGGCTATTACCAAATCTTACTGAAGATGTTGGATTCTTTGCTTCATTCTGGCCATTGTACAAGGTAAATTCTAAATTAAATTTTAATTCTCTTCATTAACAATTACTAGTCTTAAGTTGCTATTTGATATCTCTCTTTGCCATGAATTTTATCCGCTCGACTTGTTTTACCTTTCAGTACAGCTCGATTACTACAAAAGATTGACGATACTGGTTGCATAGATTTTTAATAATGGTATTTTTAAGCTTTTCCACCCATTCCTTGTTAAGTTCAAAAGTTTTAATTTGCAGTTAATTTTTTTCAGTTTTAAAAAATACGTTTTTATTAATTTCAACCATGATTATGATTAGTAAGATCTTATGTATTAGAAAGGCAATGATTAGAAATTTCATTTGTTTATTTTATACAGTGAGGTGCTTTCAAACCTCCCAAACTGAAGGAGGAGTTACTACTTACTACACTTCCTCCTTAGAGGCTGATTGGCTTATTTAAAGTTTACTTTTTTATGATTGGTCATCATTTGAAAAATGACTCCTCCTTCAGGGAGGAATTTGAAAATGACTCCTCCTTGACTCCTCCTTAGAGGAAGTACTGTTTCAGTTTCTAAAGAACCTCACTGTATTTAATTGTACTAATATTTAAATGTATTAAGTCTTTAATTTGAGCTGATTTTTCTTAGTATACTATTAGTTGGGAGTACTTGACACATTTTTTTTTAATCAGTGACTAAATACGCTACTCAATTATTCTGTATTGGCTGGCATCTGCATGACTTTTTTTTTTAAGTATTGCTACGACTTCACTTTTTTTTGTTTCCGCTTCTTTCCATTATGCTCACTAGATTTAGTCTACTTTGATATTTTTTATATATCTAATTTTTTCGTATTTTATGTGTTTAGTATGAATACAAAGGAGTCATAGAAGAGGAAGAAGAAGAGGAGGAGGAAGAAGAAGAAGAAGAGGAAGGAGGAGGAGGCAATGAGGTCAAGGAAACTGAAACTAAAGATAAAAGGTTTANAACTGAAGGAGGAGTTACTACTTACTACACTTCCTCCTTAGAGGCTGATTGGCTTATTTAAAGTTTACTTTTTTTTATGATTGGTCATCATTTGAAAAATGACTCCTCCTTCAGGGAGGAGTTTGAAAATGACTCCTCCTTGACTCCTCCTTAGAGGAAGTACTGTTTCAGTTTCTAAAGAACCTCACTGTATTTAATTGTACTAATATTTAAATGTAATTAAGTCTTTACTATTAGTTTGGGAGTACTTGACACATTTTTTTTTAATCAGTGACTAAATACGCTACTCAATTATTCTGTATTGGCTGGCATGTGCATGACTTTTTTTTTTAAGTATTGCTACGACTTCACTNGGCTGGCATGTGCATGACTTTTTTTTTTAAGTATTGCTACGACTTCACTTTTTTTTTGTTTCCGCTTCTTTCCATTATGCTCACTAGATTTAGTCTACTTTGATATTTTTTATATATCTAATTTTTTCGTATTTTATGTGTTTAGTATGAATACAAAGGAGTCATAGAAGAGGAAGAAGAAGAGGAGGAAGAAGAAGAAGAAGAAGAAGAGGAAGGAGGAGGAGGCAATGAGGTCAAGGAAACTGAAACTAAAGATAAAAGGTTTAAATTAACAACTTAATTCAAATATTTTCTGGAGACTAATATATTATAACACTAGTTTTTTTGTATTTTTTTTTTCTTATAGGATTGAGACAGTATCAGATGAGTTCATCTCATCTGAGACAGGTACTTCAAAAGAATCCCTCAATGGAACAAAAGAAGGTAATAATGGTTCAGGTTCTGGTACGGGTTCTCACTCCGAAACAGAATCTGAATCAAGTCAACGCTCACATACAGGGAAAGATTTTGAAATTGTATCAAAGGAAGAAGTGGAGAATGAACCATAAGTTAATAATTTAATAGTTGCTAAATTTGTCCAATAATTTTAAACTTTAATTTAAATTATTACTACTGTTATGAATTAGCAGTAATTTGTTATTGTTCTAAATTGAGGTCAACTCTCATTGTCAGGAACGGTTACACGCAAATTCATAAGTTTTTCTTTTTTTTGAATGTAAACGTCTCGTGTCAATTCAAAGTGATGACGATTAAGTTTGATTTTTGAATTTACAACAGCAACATCAACGCATCAATACAAAAAACAAACNTTATTGTTCTAAATTGAGGTCAACTCTCATTGTCAGGAACGGTTACACGCAAATTCATAAGTTTTTCTTTTTTTTTTTTGAATGTAAACGTCTCGTGTCAATTCAAAGTGATGACGATTAAGTTTGATTTCTGAATTTACAACAGCAACATCAACGCATCAATACAAAAAAAAACAAACAGTATGTGATGCTGATGGAAATTATCAAATTTATCGCAATTCGCAATTATCGATAGAATGCAATTATGAAAATTCAATTTACAATCATTAAAAAAAAAATAACAAAAAACAAGTAAATTTGTTAACTGCTAATAATGCGCTTCATAAATGGTAAATTTAGACGAGAGATTTATTAGCCTATCAATCGTAAGAATGTAATAATCATCAAAAGATATAATTATTATTATTAAAATCAAACGATTGTCAAGAGTTTGATATTTACCAAATTTTATTGCAGTTTTGGCTATAGGCAAAGTTGCAATTTGCAATTTTCAATTTGCAACNACGATTGTCAAGAGTTTGATATTTACCAAATTTTATTGCAGTTTTGGCTATAGGCAAAGTTGCAATTTGCAATTTTCAATTTGCAACTTTGCATCCAGAATTGTTTCAAATTTGGGCAAAAAAGTGTGTGCTCTTCTTCTGATTGGTTCAAATCTTTTCTTCACTCTCATTGGATGATGAGTAGTAGTCGGATTCTCCACATTGTAACTTTCGCATTACACCACGAAGCATTTTATTACAAAGTGCAGCATATGGATTCAATTGTACAAGTTGCGCTTTTGCAAATTGACTTCCGAGTTTTGCAGCACCTTCAAAATCGTTTTTTGCATCATTCGAACGATTTTCCTTGAGGGAAATCAATCCACGTTGACAAAGCGCTTGACAACCAACCCTACCTTTTCCTTCACTTAAGTTAATTGCATTATTCAAATCAACTTTTGCTTCTGAAATGCAACAAAAAAAAATGCAAAAATTTAGATAGCACAATTTTTAGCGTCGCGCTATAAAGTTTTGAAATCGGGCGATATAATTTGAAGTCACCTAACAAAAATTTACTTTACGCGATGAAGTGTATAGACTTTGAAGTTAATTTGCTAAAACTTACATAAGGTTGAGTCGAACACTAATTTGTCAGTTTTCGATGTTCTTCCCTCTGCAAATTGTTACTTATGGTTGAAAAATAAAAAGTTTACTATTGGTAGACATACCTTGTATGTTTCCAATGAGTCTATGCGCTTGTGCACGATTGTTGTAACCAGAAGGACGATCAGGAGCTACTTCAATCGCTAATGACATAAAACGTATAGCTTCTGAATAATTTCCAATATTTGCTGCTTGAATCCCTTGGATCTCAAAGTCTCGAGAGCGTTTCACATTTTCATCATTTTCAACCTCTTCTTCTGGAAATAAGGGTATAAAATATGAAAAAAAAATTCTCAAATTGTACATTTTTATGTAAAAAAAAAAAAAAAAAAAAAAAAAAATNAGTCTCGAGAGCGTTTCACATTTTCATCATTTTCAACCTCTTCTTCTGGAAATAAGGGTATAAAATATGAAAAAAGAATTCTCAAATTGTACATTTTTATGTAAAAAAAAAAAAAAATTTTTTTAAATTTGTACCTGTTGTTTCCTCTAGAATTTCTTCTTGAATCAAATCTCCACTCAGTGGAAGTAAAGGGTTGAAAACATGATTCAAAATTTCTCGATCACGAGCAGTTGTCATTTTGAATTTTACAAATTTTCAAAAAAAAATTTCGAAACCAGTGACAGTGACAGTAACGACAACTCGACTCTTTCCAAGAACTAAAAGTAAAGTGGGACGAATCTTGTACGTAGTTAAACATAAAAATAAAAATGAAAATGAAAATTATGACGATTAACATAAAAACTGGTTCAGTACAAGGTCGTCAACCAGTGGTATCTAACTAAAAATTGAAATTTTTTTTTTACTCAAGAATGAAATTTTTGTTAAGTACTTGTTGCACCGCAACAGACCGCTGCTGATTAAGTTTTTAATAAGACTTGACTAAATTTGATTAAACTGAATAGTTTAATTAAAATTAGTTTACTAAACTGCTCGTTGTTTGAATGTCTTCTCGATTAATGATTGATTAGTTAACACTTTGTCAATAATTATTATAGAAATAATTATTGTTAAATCTAAAGTTACATAGGCAAAAACAGGTTTAGGCTCAACTTTTTTAGGTCATATTATATTATGTTTAAATTCAATAATTATTTAGTTATTATTGGAATTTCTAAGTCCAGCCTTACCAAATTGTTGTAATACTCCGATGGTAATGATGGCCATGAACATTTACTTTTTTTTTTGTATGGGGAATGGAATTAGGCCATTTAGAAACTAACTCTGCCTCGAACTTTATAGAATCCGAGGGAGTTGGCATTATGGAAAAGAGAGGCGAGACCAAGATAAGTCTCGATGATGATTGGCTTGTACTCTACACGACACATTGGTGAACTGTCACCACCACCGTGACTTAAAACATCAATTAACTCACGTGAAAAAGATTCAACATCAAAAGATCGATTCGTACCACCACCACCTACAAAAAAAAAGGTATTAAAATGATCCAATTTACATTACAAATTCAATAAGTAGTGATCTAAATCTCATGACCTCTGACCTTTATGCCATAGAAGGGGATGTGATGCAAATGTAATCCATGGTATTGATTTGTTAAATGGATTCCATTTTTGAGTGAAACTTAACGGTAAATCCTGATTCCACATTATTCGAATCCCTTGGACATTTCGTGTCCTATAAGCCAAAAAAAAATATTCAAAATCTTCAAGTTATAGTAATTTTAGCATGTTAGGTTGTTAGGTTAAGGTTAAGTTGTTAGCGTTAGGGTTTAGTCATTTGTAANAAACTTAAAGGTAAATCCTGATTCCACATTATTCGAATCCCTTGGACATTTCGTGTCCTATAAGCCAAAAAAAAAATATTCAAAATCTTCAAGTTATAGTAATTTTAGCATGTTAGGTTGTTAGGTTAAGGTTAAATTGTTAGCGTTAGGGTTTAGTCATTTGCAATTTTTTTTTTTTGCAAATTGAAAATTATATTAGTAAGCATAAAAAGCGTTAAATTAGACACCTTGGCTCAAAATTTTCTAAAGCAAGAGCTGACATGATTGATGTTTTTGGAGATCGGATGTCACTCCCATGATCAGGTGAATTAGGGACTGAGTTTTGATTTGTTAAAGTCTCTACCAATGGAGGTTTCTTCGGCATCACGGCATTTCCTACTGATGTCACTGTGTCAGTGACTTTTGGAATGATACAGTCTTTCATAACTCCCACCAGACCTCCAGCAATCCCACTCAATCGGCTGTACAAAAAAAGTATAAATCAAACGGAACATGAAGCAAATCAACAAAATTCAAGGTCAGATGTATGGAATATGGATACTTACGGTGCTAGTGAGCGTTCCGGATACTTGAGTTCACCTTGGACTATTTTATCAATAACTGTTAGAAGAATTCTACGATAATCTTCTTTTTTCATTGCGATGAAGTCATACTTGACTATGATCATCGATTTCTCACAAAGTAGAAGGATTCTTTCTTTCTCATTATCCCAGTGGTCAATCCTAAAGTAAAGATCAAGTGTTGTATAAAAATCAAGACAAAATTGAACAAACTTTAAGAAAATTTAAGAAAATTTAACAAAATTTAACAAAATAATATTTAATTTAACTTACTCGGTGAGGAGCCATGTCCCTCTCACACCACCATCAGTCTCTTCAACCAATCCCTGAACTTCATCAAGGACATTACCAACAATTGAATCTCGATATGCAAAAAATTCTTTAGCTTCAATATCATTCTTAGGAGGCATTGGACTCTGCGGTCTCCAGTATAAATTAGGACTCATTGATAGTTGACCTCTATATTTTTGATTTTGAAAAAGTGGTGATCCTCCACTAGAGTTGAGAGAAACAGTACTATGACCATCTGGAGAAAGTGATCCTGAAGGTGGGGTCATCGGTGTAATTGAAATCCTAGGAACTTCTGATTGATCCAATGATCCAGAACTTTTATTAGTATGGAGTGTAAGAAGTGCTGTTCGTTCAGTGATGGAATTAGTTCGATGAATACCTATTATAGACTCCTTATTGGTTCCTGATGCTGATTTCATGTTGATAACACTACTCTTGCCCAAATCTGTCAAGGGTAGAGTTTTCTGTGGTGATAAATCTGGGTCACTACTATCATAATAAGATCGAGCAATTGATGCCACTTCAATTTCCATATTATCTTCATCATCTTCATTCATTTGAAGTTTCACAGTACTAAAGGTTTTATTATGGTCATCAAGGAGCTCATCATCAGAACCAAAGGTCAGTTCCTTCGACGGGGTCATCTTCCAGTCTTAATTTCTGTCACTATCACTCAGTCACTGTGATGATGGCCTTGTCACTAATTTCAGCATGTCTAAAAGTAATAAGCTGTTGTTAAAACGAATCAAAATGCCGTTTAACTTACTAAACAAATATTAATTATTGTTTAATTACAAGAATTTACCATAAAGATCTTCTTATGAGCCTCCAATCCAAATATTAGAAGAACAAAATTAACAAAACAACAAGCAACTAACTAACTTTTACTTACTTAAATGTACAATTTTGATTCTTAATGACGCAAACACTCATTCATTACCAACTTACTGAAGTAAACACTANTTACTTAAATGTACAATTTTGATTCTTAATGACGCAAACACTCATTCATTACCAACTTACTGAAGTAAACACTAAACACTAATTAAAAAAGCAAAAATTTATTCTCAATCAATGAAAAATATATAAAAATATACTTACGTAGATATGTTAATTTTGTAAGGAAGGAGTCCAGTATAACTTTATGAACTTAAATTGAACAACATACGTGAATGATTAAGTTAGTTTGGTGGTGTTGATTATGTAATTTTTTTTATAGTGTTTTTTTGACTATCGGAGACACCTCAACCCAANAGTTAGTTTGGTGGTGTTGATTATGTAATTTTTTTTATAGTGTTTTTTTGACTATCGGAGACACCTCAACCCAACCCAAATGATCACAAAAACCGAATCCTGTCGAAGAAGGTATGTTTTAGATAAAAAATAGTACATTTAGACTTATTTTTTGCACTTATATGCTTTCTTTTTGCAAACCGAAACGGAAACTGTAGAAAATTTACAATGGAGAAAGTAGTAGGAAGAAGAATTTTGAGTGAAAATAAAAATGGCGGGAATTATAAGGAAAAAATTTGAATTTGTAAATATACTATGTTGAACAAATGGGTCTGTAGATGACATCTTTACTGTGATTATTATAGATGGGCATAATTTGAAAAAAAATTGTA
Source organism: Holacanthella duospinosa (assembly GCA_002738285.1). Taxonomy (NCBI): domain Eukaryota; kingdom Metazoa; phylum Arthropoda; class Collembola; order Poduromorpha; family Neanuridae; genus Holacanthella; species Holacanthella duospinosa. The sequence continues at coordinate 942,912 of NIPM01000036.1, read as the reverse complement.
TTCCTAAAATTTAGGAAAAGTTTTAGTATTTTCTATGACTCTGACTCTGGAGTCATGACTCTGACTTCTAAGGTTTCAGGGAGTCGAGAGTAATTCGATAACTCTGATTTCTTTGAGTTTGGGAGTCAAAGTTATGACTCTGGGAGTCAGTTATGACTCTGGGAGTCAGTTATGACTCTGAGAGTCAGAGTTATGACTCTGGGAGTCAAATTTATGACTGGGAGTCAAATTTATGACTGGGAGTCAAAGTTATGAGACTCGGAGTCTGATCTATGATTCTGGGAGTCAGTTATGACTCTGGGAGTCAGAGTTATGACTCTGGGAGTCAGAGTTATGACTCTGGGAGTGAAAGCTGTGAGACTGAAGTCAGAGTTNCAGAGTTATGACTCTGGGAGTGAAAGCTGTGAGACTGAAGTCAGAGTTATGACTCTGAAAGTCAGAGCTATGACTGGGAGTCAGGTATAACTCTGGGAGTCAGAATTATGACTCTGTGAGTCATGACTCTGGGAGTCAGAGTCATGACTTTTTTCCAACAAACTAAAATGAGTATAGCGTACGTACTTCCCTTACTTTTTTTTTCTCATCTACTTCACCATTATATAAAAAGTTTTAATTTCAAATTCTCCTCCCCAATTTTCCATGTTTTATTACTACTTGATTAACAGTCGACAGAGTCGACTCTGACTCAGAGTCTACTCCAAAAAATCAACAAGTTAAAGTCATGACTCCAAGAGTCGACTCACAATATTTAGAAAGCTAGAGTAATGACTCCCATAGTCATTGACTCTGATTAAGGTCAAATTAAGAGTCATAAAAAAACAACTAAAAAAAAAATTTTTTTTTTTAAACTTTGATAAACTGTTTTTTTTTAATTTAACGTTACCGTCAACAATGGATGTCGTCATATTCGTAATCTACATTAAATTATGGATCGATTGAGTATTNAATTTAACGTTACCGTCAACAATGGATGTCGTCATATTCGTAATCTACATTAAATTATGGATCGATTGAGTATTGAGTTGTCATTTGTTCGAATTCTCAAGAAGCGTATTCTACAAATAACAAACAATCCTTACCACTACTCATTTCCAAAAAAATTAACAAAACTGTTGCCCATTGTTAATGAAAATGGGCCGTGGGAGTAAGTTTTAGTTAATCCAACACAAGTTCTCTTTCATTAACTTTAAATTTTTGCTAAATTTTATTTTAAATTGATTTAATTAATTAATCTTTAATAATCAATTAATTGAATGTTAAATGAATTGAGTACTTACGGTATTTCTTAGAAGAAGACATGGAAGGGAACACAGGACAGCGTCATACTCATACCAAGCCAAAGGACCAGTCAGAAACTTGTAAGTTTTCTCACAACTTTCTCTTTTTCCATACAGAATAAATCCTCTTACAGATGTTGATGTTATCAGGTATAAATCAATCTCTTTTTATATTAATATAATAATAAATAATTCATTTTTTATTGGTGTAAAAGGCAGAGCTGAACCTGATGTAAAAGTTCAAAGAAGTGATAACTGTGATAAACATGAAGCAACTTTGGATAATCTCCCACTATGGACTCAACGCCCTACTGTCGTCACTCACCTTCATAATGATTTTCATCCACCAATAAAACTTCTTCAACGACCTTCTCAACATAAGGATATACCAGAAAGTTCTGGAGGAAATAGACTGAGCAAGAAATTAACATCAACTACTACTAAAACACTTCAACAGGTTTAGCATTCATTATTATCTTATGTCTTATTCTTAACTAGTTAACAATAATATAATCTTAATATCCCATTAATAAAATTTTTAGCGTGAGGAAGAATATGCAGAAGCTCGGATGAGAATATTAGGAAATGTAAAATTTCCAGAAGAAGAAGCTGAAGCTGCTCTTGAAGTTGTACTCTCACCTGCAGAAATTCTCAAAATGAAAATTAATGAAGCCTTAGGGAATGATCTGAAACCGAATATTCAATATATCTCAAAACCCTGATGATTACTACTAAGGACTAATCAAATTCCGTCAAAACGTAAACGTAACCATGTCTTTTTGGAATATATCAACGGTTGTGTAAAGTAATTTTTTTTCTTCAAAAATTACTAAATGAATCTCATCACTACTACTAACTTAACTAATAACTGCTGCATCCTGCTACAATTCTCCGGCCACTACTTACTACTTACCTTACGAGTCATCTCGTCAAGTGGATCAAGTCATTTATTCATAAATAATAATGTGTGTGGAACAAATAAAGAGTGATTGGGATTTTATCAAGCAACTCATCCAACAATAATGGTAAGAACTGTAAAAAAACAATTTTTTTTTATTGAGATTTGATGATTTGAATTATTATAATTCAACTTTTAAATTTCAAATTTCAAATTTCAAATTTCAAATTTCAACAAATGTAAAATGAAAATATCAAAAATTTACGCAGTATAATTTCAAAGATTTGATTCCTTTTGGGAAAGGTTTATCATCATTTCTTTGGATTTTTTTGTTAAATTTTTTCAATTTACGTCTTGAAAATTAGTTGATTATGATTGTCTTATACTCCTTGACATAATTTTCCAGNTCACGCAGTATAATTTCAAAGATTTGATTCCTTTTGGGAAAGGTTTATCATCATTTCTTTGGATTTTTTTTTAAATTTTTTCAATTTACGTCTTGAAAATTAGTTGATTATGATTGTCTTATACTCCTTGACATAATTTTCCAGAAGAGGTTAAGAAATGAGGTCAAGGCTTATCATGGACTTGGATATTAAGGCTGTACCTTGGGTGTTTTCTCATTTTTTAATGAATTTGAGTAGAACGTAAAAGAAAAGGTCAAAAGGTCTCCATGTAGTGGAGTTCCTCACAATTTTTTCCCATGCATTCCAAACTTATACAAATCCGAACTCAACGAGTATAAGTTGAGTCAGAGTCAGCAGAACTCAGAAGAAAACAAAAAAATTTTTAAGCTCCCAGTCCCAATGAGTGAGTGAGTCCCTATGGAATTCATCTCGTCATTTTTGTTCTCTACTACAAAAAAAAAAAAAAAAATCCAAAAAAAAAAAAATCTCAAAAGGTATGCTAATTACATTACTAAACAATGAGTATGATTTTTTTAGTGATGATTTATGAAAAAAAAAATCATAAGGTAAAAATAGTAATAATAATTGAAACTGTCACTCAGAATGATGTTCCCTATTTACAATTCTTTAATAATATCACCACTTTTGGTTAAAATGGCTCATTATTTGGGAATTTTTTTGTATTTTTTTAATATACATACAAACATATAATGTAACTTATATGGTTGTAATTTATAGTTTAATAATGGTATATGTGTCGGTAAAGAGTACTCTTAGTGTGAAGTTCCATGATTTTTTTTTAATTGCCCNATCTCAAAAGGTATGCTAATTACATTACTAAACAATGAGTATGATTTTTTTAGTGATGATTTATGAAAAAAAAATCATAAGGTAAAAATAGTAATAATAATTGAAACTGTCACTCAGAATAATGTTCCCTATTTACAATTCTTTAATAATATCACCACTTTTGGTTAAAATGGCTCATTATTTGGGAATTTTTTTGTATTTTTTTAATATTACATACAAACATATAATGTAACTTATATGGTTGTAATTTACAGTTTAATAATGGTATATGTGTCGGTAAAGAGTACTCTTAGTGTGAAGTTCCATGATTTTTTTTTAATTGCCCNCAGTTTAATAATGGTATATGTGTCGGTAAAGAGTACTCTTAGTGTGAAGTTCCATGATTTTTTTTTAATTGCCCACTTTTACCATTTTTTTTGTGTGTGTGGTCATAAATTTTTTTTTTTTTTTTTTTTTGAAAAGATTGGGATTATTGTGAGAATGCATGAGAAATAGGATAAGAATTCTTTCATTCAGGAATCAGAGTTCGAGTGAGAAGGACATGCTCAGTGGTGGTTTGGTTAGGAAAGTTACTTTTACACAAACGACGTCGTCGGCCTCCTCGTAAGTCAATTTTTTAACTCTCACTTTCATAAATTAATCATTGATTTAACAATTCCCGTTACTATTTTTTGTTACTTTTTTGTGTAATTTACTTGATTTTTAAAGTTATAATTGATGACATTGAAAATTGTAATAGGAATCTTCATGAGATCCTTTTGTATACAAACTGCTGAACATTGAGTTTTTACAATTTGGTTACTAAACGGCGTAGAAATGGGATCAAAATCAGCCGGTCCTGGATTTTATGAATTCTTAATTGAAGCAGAGCTTCAACAATACTACAACGCTTTCAAGAGTGATTTAAAGGTAATTAGTTAATTGTTAAGTCTTTTAAAGGGTTGATTTAGATTTGGTTTTGATTGATTTTGATTTTTATAACAATGAAATTCTTTGGTTAGTAAGTTTAAGTAACCTTTGTAATCTGTCACCCTTTTGCCTTTCTTGCCTTCGGCACCAAGACCAAGTAATCTGGAATTCCCCACTACTTACACTACTACATTGTTATTATACTGGCAAACACGTTTTTTTCTTCTTACTTCTTTGCTTTGATGTTAATTCATTCATTCTAAAATTATTATTATTAATTATTATTGATAAATTACTAATTACAATGGAGAGTAGTTGGTGGAATCTGTCAGTTAGTATTTGCTTACAATGTTATTGATTTGTTTTAAATTGTGTCTGATTTATATTGTTGTTCTCTTCTCTTTAGGTACAGAATGTTACTCAATTGAAATACGTCTCAGAGGATGATATGTGTCAGATTGGAATGTCACGACCTGAGATGCGACGACTTACGAAATATTTTCATAAACATTGTCCACAGACATACTTGGCTAAAATGAAAAAGGTAACAACTGATTCCTGATTCTTATTTCTATTTGATTATATTTGAAATTAGAATTTAGTGAATAGAATTTGATCAATTGTTTTGTTTTGTTTTGTGTTTGTTAAGAAATTACTGTACCGGAAGGATGACTCAATGAGTACGACAACACTTTCAAGTAACATGCCGAATGTTCCTGGTCGATATTCTAGATCTATCGCTCCAGGTCGTCATATAATTCAAGCCGATGCTCTGGTTAGTCATAAAACATTAGGTTCAGGAGAATTTGGTACTGTACAACAAGGGGTTTGGACAAGTGATGATGGAGAAAGGGTATGTTAAGAATATAAATTTAAATTAGTTTCGATAATGTTGTTTTTAAATAAAAATTTTAAAATTAGATCCAAGTTGCAATCAAATGTCTAAGTCAAGAGCGAATGGAGAATAATCCAGTTGAATTTCTCAAAGAAGCGGCTATCATGCATACAGTTGATCATGAACATATTGTTCGTCTCTATGGAGTTGTTCTGGACACTTCTTCACTTGTTCTTGTAAGTCGAATCAAAACTCATATTATTCAGATAGAAGTCAACTAAAGTAAGTAATTTTTTTTTTTAGTAAAAATTAATCAAAAATGAAGAAATAAGATATGAAATTGTAAGTTACTTAAATTTGATTTATATTTTATAAAATTACAGGTGACAGAATTAGCTCCACTTCGCTCTCTTCTTGAATGTCTCAAAGAACCGTCCATGAGACCAAATTTAACTGTCCAAACACTATTTGATTTTTCTATTCAAATTTGTGACGGAATGCAGTATCTCGAGAGTAAACGACTCATTCACCGGTAATCTTAATCTTAAACTGTATATTTAAAATTAGTAAACTTTAATAATTATTTCTTATTATTGTGTTTTCAATGACGAGAAATATATATAATTTTAATTTTTAATTTTTTTTTTATGACAGGGACTTAGCGGCTAGGAATGTTTTAGTCTTCTCACGGAGTAAAGTAAAGATATCGGATTTCGGTTTATCTCGAGCACTCGGAGTGGGAAAGGATTACTACCAGACAAATTTTAATGTCAACTTAAAACTACCAATTGCTTGGTAAGTGTTATAGTTTTTTTTATTTTTAAGTATTTATTTTATTACTAAATACAACCACAAGAGAGCCTATTATGATGGGTTTTTGACTTTGTTAGTCTAAAGTCCTCTTTGGTATCTTTCCTTGTTTGAACGATATTTTTTTTACATTAGAACTTATTAGAAGTAATGAAGAAAAAAAAATAGTCTCACTAATTCCTTATTCCTTAAGAAAATTTAGTCTATTATTATTATTTTTTATTTGTTATTCCAGGTGTGCATCAGAGTGTATCAACTTCCTACGTTTCACAACAGCTTCAGATGTTTGGGCTTATGGAGTAACACTTTGGGAAATGTTTAGTTATGGATTTCAACCCTGGGCTGCACTCACAGGTCAACAAATTTTAGAAGCAATTGATGAACCCAATTATCAAAGATTAGAAAAACCAGACTGTTGTCCAATGGATATTTACTATCAAATTATGCTCAAATGTTGGCAACATGATCCATTGAATAGACCAACTTTTGCTCAACTTCTTAATTTACTGCCAGAGGTTAGTAAAATAATCGAAGGATTTTTGATAAATGTATAAATTATGCCAAAATATGAAAATTATGCCAAAGGACGACGAATAGTAGTAGTAGAAATTTATCAAATAGGGTCAAAAGATAAGATCAAATAGGCGCATATGTTTGGACTTGGACTCTTTTGACGCTTTTGATATTTGATATTTGATACTACTAATAAAGTTAAAGTATAAAAAGATACAGGTTTAAACTTTGTTTTTTTTTAAAGGTAATCGCAAAAGTTTTTGTTTGAAATTTTCCGCCACAGGCGCCATATTTTATGTAATTTTTAGTTTTTGTTTTGAGCTCAAGATTAGTAGTTTGCAGATTTTTTTTTTTTTTTTTTTGCAATGGTGATATGGTGAATTTGTTGGTAAGTAGCTAGGTGCCAGCAAGACCAGACGCAGNTAAAGGTAATCGCAAAAGTTTTTGTTTGAAATTTTCCGCCACAGGCGCCATATTTTATGTAATTTTTAGTTTTTGTTTTGAGCTTAAGATTAGTAGTTTGCAGATTTTTTTTTTTTTTGCAATGGTGATATGGTGAATTTGTTGGTAAGTAGCTAGGTGCCAGCAAGACCAGACGCAGACGCATCATAGTGTGTTAATCAATTAAACCAATTATAACACTCGGTTGCAATTTTTAAGTTGGTAAAAATTAAACCTTAACTCAATGATTGATCTTTGATGACCTTTTATATTTTTATCTCATAATGCAAGTAATAGTGCCAGGGAACTGTGTACTAAAAATTTTTATGTGTTTTCTTCTTTTTTTTTTTTTTTTTTTTAACTTTCAGTGTAAGCCTGAGCAAGTTCAAGCAATAAGAGAGTGTGAGTCAAGATCTCGAAGAGATTTTCTGTCATTTGATGCTGGAGATCTTATTACAGTCTTAGACAAAAAGTAAGAAAAACAATTATTTTTGAACTTTTTTTTTTTTTTTTTGCAGCTGCTGCTTCTCATGAAGATGGCAGAAAATGATGCAAAAAAAAAGAAGTTTTTTGTTCATTTCCTGTTATGTTGTTAGTTCATCTGTTTCTGTAGCTGCTGCTACAGCTACTGCTACTGCTGCTTCTGCTGCATACGAGGATACGAGGATACTGTCAATGTCAACTGTATCTTGGTTATTTTTTAGTTCCTACAGTATGCAGTATGAACAAGCACATAAAAGGAAATGAAGGTTTTAATTTCAGATATCTTATTATTCAAAAGAGATCATTTCCTTGTAATTTTCTTATTATTTNCTGCTGCTTCTCATGAAGATGGCAGAAAATGATGCAAAAAAAAAAAAGTTTTTTGTTCACTTCCTGTTATGTTGTTGGTTCATCTGTTTCTGTAGCTGCTGCTACAGCTACTGCTACTGCTGCTTCTGCTGCATACGAGGATACGAGGATACTGTCAATGTCAACTGTATCTTGGTTATTTTTTAGTTCCTACAGTATGCAGTATGAACAAGCACATAAAAGGAAATGAAGGTTTTAATTTCAGATATCTTATTATTCAAAAGAGATCATTTCCTTGTAATTTTCTTATTATTTATTTATTTTTTTTGCGTGAAGAGGAATCTTCTTTGAATCTTTAAAAGTGAGCCCATGGGAAGTGTATATGAGTACACTGACGACAGGAAATAATCCTTTACACACAAGCACACGCGTATGGATATAAAAAAAAAAAGATTGAATTGAATTTATTTATAGAAAACTTAACTGTAAGCAGTTGGAATAAGTATAAGTTTTTTTTATTATCGATATTGTGGTTCGATGGTCTATGAGTTTTTTTTTTCTTCTTCTTGTCTTTTGTTTTCTTTAAATACGCGTTTTTTCCATTAGGGACCGGAAACTTGGAGTAACTGTAAAATGTAAATGTAAATGTTGTTAGGTAGATTGTTAGTATGAATTTGAAATGATATTATTGATTTTTTTTTTTGCTTTACGTAATTGTTTTACCGGAAATTTAAGTTTTGAGTTGTTGGGAGTAGAAAAAAAAAATTTATGAGGATTCTGTGGCTTTTATTTTTGCACTTTTTCATGATTTTATGTCATATTTACTATGTTAGTATGAAGAATATTTGCGGTTTGATTGTTGCGGCTTTGAATGCAGAATTTGAAAAAAAAAGTAGATATTGAAATTGTGTGAGAGAGGTTCATTTTTAAGATTGTTGTTAATTTTTTGACTCGTATGTGTAATCTGGATTTGTGTTTATAATGGATGTATCTATCTATTTAAAATTAATGAAATATGGAATAATTTGTTTCATTTTTGTTTTTGTAGGCCTACATATGGAAATACTGGGTCCAATGGTAATTCTGGAGATGAGTCAAACATTCATTGGAAAGGTGTACTTAAGTGTGGGAAAAGTGGTCTCTTCAATCCTGCTAATACTATAACGTATCTGGGATCGAGTCTTCCTTCTGTTAAGGAAAATCAAGGACCATTTAGTCGAAATGGTGAAAATTTTTTATTTATATTTATTATATAGTTGATGTAATTGAAAGAAATATTAAATTGTGATTGATTGGTTTGTTTAGATTCGAGATCTTCATCGATAAGAAAAGGACGTTTGAGTGCGGATATGATTAGCAGTCCACAAGGTGACCTCAAACACACTGGACATGTTGGACCTGATGGACAATTTTTTGGTGACATTGCATTCATGAGTGCAAAGGTAATATTAGGATTTACAAATTTGATTTTTTTTTAAGTTTAAGATATGTGGAACAATCAAGTTGATATTTGGATTTTTTTTTTTTTTTTTTTTTTTTAATAGTGTTGGGTACCGAGACAAGTTGTTCCACCATACAAACCAGAATCTCCAAATCCAACAGATTTATCTGGCTCTTCTACACCAAGCTCTCGATTTCATTTCTCAAATACTAAAGGACATGGAGATTCTCAATCAGAAATAATTTCTAGTGACACTGCTCCTCTACTTTCCCAATCACAAAAGAGTTCAGATTCGAGTCTTCAAAGAAATCGAAGAAAACTAATGCTTCCAACAGCTGGAAATTTAAATTTAGAAGCTGAAGATGGTGATCATGAGTATCATGAAATTTCAGATGAAGAGAATGAAATAATGGCTACATCTCGAGCAAGTGGGAATGAAGCAATAGGATTATCAAATCCAGCACTTAGCTCAAAATCACAGAGTCCATTAGACAGTCCACGTTTTGAAGTGAGTGCATTAGATTATTGATATTTATTATTAAGTTATATGGAATTTGTAAATACGTTTGTAAAATTCTTAAATATGTTTTTTTTTATCATCTGAATAGAAAACTTTTGACTTGGGTCCAAGTTTAATGGATGAAGTTTTTGGAGCTTTAGAACGAGACCATCAAGAACAAACTGATGAAGCTAATGTTAAAAATGAGTTACGGGAAATGTCTCGTCAAAAAAAAAAATTTGCAACAGTGAAACCAATTTCATCAAAAGATCGAAAAACACTTGATCATGCGATAGCAATAGCAAATGAAATGGCAAGTCGTTCTATGTTAGATTTAGATAGACATGGAAAACATGGGCATGGTTCCAATTCCTTCGATGATATTTCATCACCTAGAACTCCAACTTCACCAACTCATCGAAAGAAATTTTCATTTATTTTGGGTGGTAATAAAAATCAAGAGCAGAGAAGAAATTACTCACAAGAAGCAGCTTCAATTCCAGATATTCAGGTATATCATTATCATTTTCATTTTCATTTTCATTACATCATGATTACTCAAAAATCTTTATGGAAAAATTGAGAGAGTTATGTTTTGTTAATTATTTCTTTAACGCTTATAAGCTTTGCTTTAGAAGTNTCTTTATGGAAAAATTGAGAGAGTTATGTTTTGTTAATTATTTCTTTAACGCTTATAAGCTTTGCTTTAGAAGTATAAATTTACTAGTGATACTGATATTTTTAAGTTGGTTTTTAGTTTCTCATGAATTTTTTATTTTTATTTATTTTTTTTTTACTGTTTTTGTAGTCTACTCTTACAGAAGAAGCGAAGGAAGCGTATAATTCACTTATTGACAAACCATCATCGATTGGAAGCCTCGGTACTTTATTCTTTGCTATTTTTTTTTATTTTTTTTTGGCTTATTTATTTTATTATAATATCTTACGTTTAAAAATTTAAAAAATTTAAAAAATTTGAAAATTTTGGACAATTTAAAACAATTAATTTTTTTTTTGTATGTATTTTGTAGGCTTTTTGACACCTTCATTCGAGAACAAGTCATCATCTTTTCATTTTCCTGAAAAATGTAGTTCATTATCTAAGAAATCAGCATTCTTTGACAATGAACCACTCTCACCTCCACCACCAACTTCAAATTCTATATTTCAAACATCAAATTCAAATTCAAATTCTATTTGTTGTACAAATTCAACCGGAAGTGGAACGAATTCAAGTATTGGAAGTAAAAATTCCACAGGATTTATACGAAGTCATACAAAAAGTCTTAGTTGTACAGCAGAACTTAGTATTAATGATGTCCCAATAGAAGTAATAGAAGATGAAGATGAAGTTGATAGAAATCCATTACGACTACTTCGTCAAAATAAAGTTCCAAATGTTCTCCCTTTACCACCTAGAGAACGAAGAAAATTTGTTTCTTCTAAAAGTTTTGATGGATCTGTTACAACTTCATCTATGGTATTAATTCCAACACCATTAACAAATCAAAATCATCAAAATCCAACAAGACATCAAAGAAAACATCCATTACTTATTCCAGGAAAAATTACAATTGAACAATCACAAGAAGAATCTGTAGAAATTACAAGACCACCACCTCCACCACCACCCCCACCAAAACCATTACGTCAAAATTTAAATACAGGAATAATACCAAAAAAACAAGTTGCTGAACCTGAAACACCAAGATTAACTACAAATATAGATAAATTAGAATCTTGTTGTAGTATCATCCAATCAGCAACAATTTCAACAATTTGTGAATTGGAAACAATTGACAATAATGGTACTACTTCAAGTAGTCTTGAAGAGAATTCAAATATGAAAAGTGAAGAAAATGAAAATTGTAAAAAAATTGAAATTTTTCCTATTTCAAAATCAAATCCTGGTGTAGTAGTAGTACCACTTTATGAAAATTATGAAGATGATCTGAATCATAAACTAAGTGAATCAAATTTAGATAAAGATGAGAGTCTACCTAATGGAGAATCAGAAATATTATCTAAAGTTGATTCACCTAAAATGGAAACCACAGTGTTAGATTTTAAAGAACGTCGACGTTGTTTTGAAGTAATGAAGACTGAAGAAAAAAATCAAAAACAACCTTATCGACCAATTTGTAGAAAACGTTCCTCAGAAAATGGTCATAATTCAATGAACCATTCTAGTCAAGATTCAGAAATTGAAATTATATCTAAAAATCCTATATCAAATAATCAAAATGTACTTAAAACTGAAAGAATTTCAAAATCACCACCACCACAAACTATTATTGGAAAAGAAACCAAATTACCTGTAAAAAGTGATCCAGTAAGAATTATTGAACCTGAACCGGAGTGTATAGAAGTAAAAGGAAAATTTCGTTGTAGTCCATCAAAAGATGCTATTTTATATGCAAATCCACTCAAAATCAAAACTGTTCAGAGGATTTTGGGCTCTTCGGTAAGATTTTTGATTTAAAAAAAAATAATTTTTTTTTAAAAATATAATTTAGGGGATGAAATTTTAGTTTTTATAAAAAAATTATTATTTTTTTTCTATTCCAGGCAACAGAGAAAGAGTGTATCTGGGCTCTTGACATTTGTCGTGACGATTGTGCTCATNATTTTTTTTTTAAATATAATTTAGGGGATGAAATTTTAGTTTTTATAAAAAAATTATTTTTTTTTCTATTCCAGGCAACAGAGAAAGAGTGTATCTGGGCTCTTGACATTTGTCGTGACGATTGTGCTCATGCTGTAAAATTATTACGACTCAAATCCCTCCTTCCTGATTCTCTTCTACATGAAGATATTGAACGTGTGGTATCAGTTCTTGAAATGAGTCATTGGGATGTCGCCAGAGCTTCTTCATTTTTACTAACCACACCTACAACAACAACCAATAAAAACAAGACATCTCTAAGAAAACTTCAAATAACAAGATCTGATGAACTCAATTCAAATATTAGTAATAATGAATTGAAATCTGATTCAATTTCTTCAACAATTAATACCAGTGAAAATGTAAATGGGAATGGTAACGATAGTATTGTATTATCACAAAGAGATTTAACAAGTCCAAATGGAAGTAGTGATGACCAAATTGATGTCATGACTCCTGATCTTGTCAATAGTCATAGAAGTACTAGGACACGAAATAGTAGTGATTCATCCGAAGGAAGAGACTACATTCGACCAACACGTGTTTAAAATAACCAATTTTTTATGTATAAAAAAAAAAGCAAACAAACACTTTTTTATAATGGAATTTCAGGTAAATCTGAAGTAATTTGTTCAAAATTTTGAACATTTTTTTTTGTTTGTTTGTTAATTTTTTTTATATATATATAAGTTTTGTCTGTGTGTGCCTTTTGCCTTTGGATTTAAGATTTAAAATTTAAGAGATTTAAGAAATTTAAGATTTAAGATTTTCAAGTTAAAATTAGAAATGTTACGTCCATAACAATGTGTGACTAGCGTCTATAGTTACTTACTTACTTCCCTTGTATTTCAATAAGAATGCCTCAAAAACAATAAGAATGGAATTCAACCAATCAAATTTGATTATTTAGAAAAAAAAGTTGGGTATTTTTGATTTGAAAAAAAAAAGGGCATTCTTATTGAAAGACTTGGTATTATATATATAAAAAAGCTGTTTAAATGATGCCTTTACCGGAAATATCGTTTATAAAAATTTACCTATCTAATCCTAATCAATTTAACTAAATTGTATAAGATTAGATTTGATAAAATACTCATCCTGATTCCTAGAAATCATCTATGAGGATTTATTACCAAAAAAAAAAAAATTAAAAAAAAATTTTTTTTTTTTTTTGAATGTAACCCTTTGGATTACAATTTTGGAATTATTAGTATTAAAAACACAAAAAAGAAGTGGAACCGGAAGTATGACCTGAGACTACGACTGAACCTGAGATTGAGATTGAAGAGTACTGTTGTAATTTATAAGTATATTAATTATTAATAAGTATTTTATTAGGAAATTTATAGTAATGATTTTTTTTTCTTGTTAAGGGTTGAATGACCAACTAATTGAATTCATGATTTAGTTGGAGGAAATGACCTATAAGGTTCCTGATGNTATATTAATTATTAATAAGTATTTTATTAGGAAATTTATAGTAATGTTGTTAAGGGTTGAATGACCAACTAATTGAATTCATGATTTAGTTGGAGGAAATGACCTATAAGGTTCCTGATGAATTTTATATGGATCCAGGTGTGGTGTGATTAATTGAAATTATTCACTCATTTTCTCAACTTAATTACTAATGATAGAAGAATCCAAAATTTGTAATGAAGATATTAATTATATTTAATTCATAATAATATAATATATAATTAATTAATTTTTTTTTTATGTTCTTGTCAATAGTGCTCTTGTCTATTTGGTTTTTGGGAGTCGTATCAGTCGATGTATTCAATCAGAATGGAAACCATCAGGATTTTTATACTCTTCGTATTTATTTTTATAACTACTGAAGTCATTGGTCAAGAATTAACTCCAATTGATGACAAAATCTATCTAGATACTATCCAATCAGAAATTAATGGAGATGTAGCTGATGCAAAAGAAGAACTTGTAAAACATGCAAAAGGAGTTGGAGAAATTGCACAAGCATATGCAAGAGCTAAATTGACACAGAATATTTTTAGGGTAAGGATTATACATTATATATAATTAATTGAAGTGATGTTATGATATATTAATTGATATATGTTTTATATGATTTTATAATTTACAATTTTAGGCCCTTCGTGTTTTGGCAGTTAAGGAATTAGAACAGATGCCAAAACAATATAGAATTCGAGAACCAAGACAAGATGAAGCGGAAGGAAGCGGTGGAGATGATGAAGATTCAGCGGAAGGAAGTTCTAGTAACAGTGGAACAGCGGAAACTGTTGGATCTACAACAAAACGAACAGTTCCACTTATTCCAGTTGTAAGTTAAAATTTCTTAAGTTTTTGTTTGTTTTTTTTTGAAATAGGTCATAAGTTATATGGGTTTGATTGAAGTATTCATCAGACTACTTCATCGAAAAAGCGCGCAAATGAATTTTGTAACTTTTTTTTTTTTTTGTATATAGAATTTGTAAAGTACTAACAATTATTGTTAATTTGGTATTTTTTGTTTGTTTGTTTGTTTTTAGTTGGCTGGAATTCTAAAATCTGTTTTTGGGGGCGGTGAAAATGGTACCTCTCCACCACTAAATGTAACACATACTCTCCAACATGCAACAAAACTAATTTTTCTACCAATCAGCGTCCCTTTCAGAGGTGTATCAAATATTTTCAATCTTCGCCGTTCAACACCAGCTCCACCTATTCGTATCAAGTATGTCCCTGTACCTATCTATTCACCTTCACAAGAACCAATGATTAAAGTTACTCCAGTACCAACTATTGTCAAAACAACTACACCAATTCTTCGACTCGTTGGTCGAACTTGGGAACATCGTCGTCCTAGAAGTGTAAATATTGAGGTTGCGCGTAAGTAAGGAACTCATACTTATCATAATTTGTTTAATAATAAGTTTATAAATAATTAATAATTGTTTAATAATTTTTTTTTTTTTTTTTGGATCTAACCAATCAGCTATGAATCCACAGGTCAATGACCTATCTGGTGGTACTACACTTACATTAGCAACTACTATTCCTGTTTCTCCATCTAAATCATCTCATGGTACAATATATCCTAATATGAATTCAATTTATGCACCAGCTTATCCAAATTTTCCAATTAATCCAACACCAGAAGCTCCTCCTCCTCAACTAATCGTAGCTCCACCTACTTTAACTTATGCACCCAATCATATGCCTCAACATCTTCCAATTTATGCTCCAAATCATCATCTACCTACTACTACTACAACTATACAAAAATTACCAATTCAACAAACTCGTGTTGAAATAAGTTCAACAATGAAACCAAAACCCGCACCACCTCAGCAAATTTTTATTCCAGTTTTTGCAGAAACTTTAGCTGAACCAAAACCGAGTAAAGTTTCTGTAAAAACTGAACCACCTGTAGTAGTAACAACTAGTAGGAATGAAAATAATTTAAATTTGATTACTACTACTACACAAGCACCAAGAATTATTACTACAACAACTTTGGGTACAACAGAAGCACCAAAACCTGGTCTTATTTATGTTGATTCATTGGCTAGGGATGTACAGACAGGGTTTGATGGTTTAGTTAAAAATTTACCAGATATATTGAAAGGTGCAAAAGAAGCAATTGGTCTATTAGCTAATCTTAGAGAAATTTTTGGAGAAGGGGAAGATATTTAAGAAGTGAGAAAAAATTAATTATTGTGCTCTTTACTATTTGTAATTTGTAGAAAAAAATTATTTGTGATGATGACGAACGCTCATTTTATTATTATAATCGGGAAATTTTTAAAATTTTTAATCATTATTGTAACATGACCTGATTAAAAATGGTAGAGTAGAGGAACTTGTGTAAAATTTTTGTTCGGTTCAAAGGTAAGTATCAAGGTCAAGGTCAAGATGTGTGGGATTTTTTTTTTTCAGTTTAGTTTGCTAATATGAATGTTCTACTTTTGAAATTGTTTTTTTTTTGATATTGTATTTGCACGGAAATTCGATTTAATTTTTGAAAAAATTACGTTGCACTGAATTGAATTTAACAAGTTTTTGGTATGATTTTTAATTATTATTNTTCAGTTTAGTTTGCTAATATGAATGTTCTACTTTTGAAATTGTTTTTTTTTTTGATATTGTATTTGCACGGAAATTCGATTCGAAATTTAATTTAATTTTTGAAAAAATTACGTTGCACTGAATTGAATTTAACAAGTTTTTGGTATGATTTTTAATTATTATTCTTACACCTACACACCTTTAAGTAAAATCAGACAAATTTCCGCCGTAAGAAACGGTTAAGGAAATTGTCTTCATAGAAAGGATGCTTAGATGAGAGAAATCTTAAAATTCAATACCATAAACGTGTAAAAAATTTTCAGGTAATTGTCATTCAAGGCTAATCCATAACCAACTAACTTAAAAATTGAAGGAATCAAAAAAAATAACTGAAACTACTATTGATTGATGTGAATGATTGGAAATAATATGAAGTTTTCAATTGGTTAGAGGTCATAATCTTTCTCACTGTACATGAATTGTTTTCGATTCATCGAAGATTCAACAAGTTGAATCAACTCAGGAACTGAAGGTAATCGACCTGTTTCAAGTTTTGACCAGACTTGTAGATCTATGAAGGTTAAAAAAAAAAAAAAAAAAGTAGTAAACTTCATCGAAAGAGATTAATAACTGTTGACTGATGAGTCGTCATAAAAATTTAAACTTTTCTTACCATTAAAGTAGATTTCAAAAGCACCCGTAGACAACAACTGAGTTTCGATGAAATTACTAAGNAGGAACTGAAGGTAATCGACCTGTTTCAAGTTTTGACCAGACTTGTAGATCTATGAAGGTTAAAAAAAAAAAAAAAAGTAGTAAACTTCATCGAAAGAGATTAATAACTGTTGACTGTTGAGTCGTCATAAAAATTTGAACTTTTCTTACCATTAAAGTAGATTTCAAAAGCACCCGTAGACAACAACTGAGTTTCGATGAAATTACTAAGNGAACTTTTCTTACCATTAAAGTAGATTTCAAAAGCACCCGTAGACAACAACTGAGTTTCGATGAAATTACTAAGAAAAAATGCCATAAGACATGCATAAATTTTGTTCTGTCTCATCCATTCTATTCTTGTTGGTGGTACATTTAACATTTGAAAGAGGCCATATTGATTCAAAATTACACTTCCGATGACTATAAACTTAAGTATTCCCTACAGCAGAAAAGATAATAAAAACAAATACATCAATTATAATAATACACTTACCATCCGGTAGTGTATGGATTTAAAATAATAAAATATTTTAAATTTGACATTACTTACTAAAAATTGTGCTAATGTAACTCTCCATTGTGGAGGAGGAAAATTCCCACCTTCAACGTAGAGTTCAGGATACCTATGCTGCAGAACTTGGGCAAACTGCATATAGGCATTTTTATACCCTCAAGAAGAGCTAAAAGACAAAAAATTAAAAAAAAAAGAGGTTAGAAGCGTTATGGCTTCTTTAGGAATGACATGACAGATGAGAGAGTAAATTAGTATTAAGGATTGATTGATTATGATCAAGTAATTTGTCAATTATACTACAACAACAAAGCAAAGCTAAAATATAATCAACATATCATACCAGAACATAAACTTCATCTCAGGATCCATTTTTCCTGATGATGGTTTTCCTATGGATCCTAACTTTGATCCAGGCTCATCAGTAGCAATATGGTTGGTGAGACTGTCCAATATGCCTGAATTGTCATCATTACTACTAGCCCGCTCGTTACCATCACTACTACTCTCCTGAGTTGAGCTTTGTTGGTATAATTCCCGGAGTGTGAGTAAAACAGCGAGGATGATGATGTAGTGTTGCGTCTCTAACGCCATTGAAAATGATAGGGAGGGGTTCTACCCCTAGTTGACACTGATTGACCTGTGTGGAACAAAANTCTCTAACGCCATTGAAAATGATAGGGAGGGGTTCTACCCCTAGTTGACACTGATTGACCTGTGTGGAACAAAAGAAGGTAAGAATAAATTAATGATTAATGAAAAATGCAATGTCATGACTAAGTAAATAAAATAAAATAATATCACCACCACCACCACCACCGCTTTAATGATTCAATGCTCTACCTCAACAGTAGATAGTTGNAAATAAAATAATATCACCACCACCACCACCACCGCTTTAATGATTCAATGCTCTACCTCAACAGTAGATAGTTGAATTTGAATTCTCCGTAGAAACTAATTGATAAAAAAAAATTATTCAAATTACCAAACCAGAAGCCAATAAAGTGATGTGGATGAGTGGATGTGTTGTAATTACTGAATAATCAATTACTTTTTGAAACCGTGTCCTCTGATTGGTCTGTTAGTGCCCGGGTTTAAATTTAAATTTTTGAAAATTTAAATTTTCAAATCCACTACTCAAACCAACTGACAGCCTATCATAAACGGGCAAATTATATTTTCATTATTTTCATTTTTATTATTTAAAAAATTTGAAGAAAAAATTTTATAAAAAAAAACGAAAATAATTTTATAACGTGTAAAAAGTGCATAATTTTAAGATAATTATATAAAAACAGTTCACAAAATTGACGCAGAATTGGATTTTGCGAGAACTGTCTTTAAGGGTCTCGTCTAGGATCAAATTAAAGGTAATAATAGATTATTTTTATTGGGTCTTAATAATGGAAATATGAATTTCAACCTTTTTTTATGCTAATTCCAAATATCACATTCATTTTTGAGAAAACGGGCCTTAAAAGTGTCAAATTAAGTGTTATGTGTCAAAATTTTATATAAAAACAAAAAAAATCTTTTTAAAATCAAATATTTCTAATTAAAATTACATTCGCGACCCCACCCGGCCCGGCCCGGCCCGTCTCCTTAAATTATGCGATGAATGAATGCATGCCCATATTTTTAAAGTCATGGTGTGTGAACTTATGTCCTGTTTATGAACTAATAATTATTTTTAAAATTCCACCATAATACTGAATAACTGCTCAAACTCAAATATTCGTCATTTATTGTGCACTACACATGGCATTATTGTGCAGTAAAGTTCGACGTTTGAATTTAGGCTCTGCTCGAACTCGGACTGTTTAANAGTTCGACGTTTGAATTTAGGCTCTGCTCGAACTCGGACTGTTTAAAAAAAAATATACATTTTTTCGTCTCAGTTCGGTCTTAGGCTTTTTGAAATTTTTCTTTCGAGATTTACTCGGGCTTAAAAAAAATAATTATTTTTGGTTTAGTTTGGGTTCTGGTTCTTTTGAAATTTCTTCTTTTGGAATTTACTTGGATTCGGATTTANTAAAAAAAAATATACATTTTTTCGTCTCAGTTCGGTCTTAGGCTTTTTGAAATTTTTCTTTCGAGATTTACTCGGGTTTAAAAAAAATAATTATTTTTGGTTTAGTTTGGGTTCTGATTCTTTTGAAATTTCTTCTTTTGGAATTTACTTGGATTCGGATTTAAAAAAAAAAATACTACCCTTTGAA
The DNA here is from genome assembly GCA_002738285.1 of Holacanthella duospinosa. Taxonomy (NCBI): domain Eukaryota; kingdom Metazoa; phylum Arthropoda; class Collembola; order Poduromorpha; family Neanuridae; genus Holacanthella; species Holacanthella duospinosa. Next base: position 923,136 of record NIPM01000036.1, on the reverse strand, counting down.
TTTCAAAAATACTCCCATTTGAATTATTATTTAAAAATACTCCCGTTTGATAGTCAGATTTTTTGAAAATTTTACTTGGTAAAAACTTGGGAGTCTTTTGAAAACGCTTCGTTGAGATTTCCTCAAGCTCGAAAAGTTTTAAAAATAATTCTCTTCGACTCTTTTTAAAATGTTCACTAGACCTTTCTGATAGTAATTTTTTTAATGTTTCATCAAACTCACTAAAAATTACTTTTTACGGTTTCTCCTCGTTCTGGCACTTTTTTAGAAATATTCACTTTGGGCTCGATCTTGGATTCCGGCTTTATCAACATGTTTGTTGACCTCTGCTTGGGTTTGAGTTCTTTTCAAAATTTTTGTCTGGCTCTGGCTGATTATTTCAAAAAATCATCACTTTCAGTTTAAAGGCCAATTATTTAAACTTTATCAAAACATCACTTTTCTAAGAAAATTCCCTATTTGTTACCTAGGAAAAATATGGAATAATAAGATTGCTCGTTATGACCGTTTCCTCCTCAGAGTATTGAACCCTTAGTTACGGCTATTTTTAAAAGCCGTAACTAAGGGTTCAATACTCTGAGGTTTACCACAATATTCACAAAAGAGTCCAAGTGAGCAAAAGCCCAAGCCCAAGCCCTGAGCTGGGAGCTCAAATTGCCGTGCNGAGTATTGAACCCTTAGTTACGGCTATTTTTAAAAGCCGTAACTAAGGGTTCAATACTCTGAGGTTTACCACAATATTCACAAAAGAGTCCAAGTGAGCAAAAGCCCAAGCCCAAGCCCAAGCCCTGAGCTGGGAGCTCAAATTGCCGTGCTTTGTTGTGTAGTAAAATCTTTCATCCACTCCCATCATCATCATCATGCACCCGCACTAAATCAAACAAAGTAAACGTCATTTTATTTATTGTTTATCTTATCACCAGAGACACGTCACATTACTTAAACTAGTGAACCTAGTGCAGTGAGCGACACAGCTAGCGACAACATCCATATCGTAAACAGTGAAGTCGAAGTCGAAGTCTCTCCTCTCCTCCTCTGACGTAATTTTTAATTAATTAAGTTAATGTTTTAACTCTTATTTTGTTCCTTTCACATTGCACTCAATATAAGTGTTGTTGTTTTTTTTAAGCAAAAAGTGACAAAAACGCTGCTGCTGCTGCTGCTAGAGAGATAGCCGGTTCAAACTTACCTGTAAGAGAAAAAGAAAGAATCAGACATCAGCTGAGGTCTAAGGTGCTGAGGATTTGGAAAGGTTGTTGGTTCATCTTACACACCTACAACTCCAAAAACAGGTACTTATGTTTATGTTGTACTCCTGTAGATTTTAGGTTGAGGTTGGATTTAATTTAACCAAAAAGGGGGAGTTAACCAAAGGATGGTATCGTAATCTTTTACAGACATAAAAACCTAATAAGATTATAAGATACGATGACACAAAATTACTTTGACTTACTAATTGTCTACTACTGACTTCAAATTAATAATTAGGTTATTGGGTCTGGAAAAAGTAAGTAGCCTTTTTGGTTTGGTTAACTCCAACCAAAAAGGGGTCTTAATTTTTATAACTCATCATAACCTAAAACGTAAAACCTAAGAATGACAACCTTGGACTCACTAATAAGTCTGACTGACATCTAATAGAACGTTTATTAGGTTCCTCTTAAATTAGGAATTCTAATATTATTTAAAGAAATAGCCTCTTTTGGTTAAATCCAATAGTTAACCCCAGCACTATTAATTAGGTCAAGCAGCTTGATTCAAGCTGTAAAAATCATTAAAAATTATGGTTGAATTTGGAGGCTCAATATTATAAGGAATCATTGCATTACATAAAGAATAATATCATTATCTTCTAAAAGTTTTAGTTTATATCATTAGGGTTCTTCTGTAATACTTTAAAATGTGAGACACTTTTGGTTAACTACTACTAAAAGAATGTTATGTCCAAACCCAAAGGACAAAGTTTGGAAATATGGCTCTATAATTGTTCTGGGATTATAAGATTTGTTTTGAGTTTTGACTTTGATAACCCTGTCTAGTAAGTCTAACTCCTACTTAGGTTAGATATTAGGTATTAGGTTAAGCAGTAAATCCATCAACAAAACAATCATTATAAATAATGACTGATTTACCTATATAATTAAATATAATTGAATTTAGTTCAATTTTTTTTGCCTTAATTTGGTACTTCATGGCTAAAATATAGAAACAATGGAAATAAAAATTAAATAATTTTCCNCTAGTAAGTCTAACTCCTACTTAGGTTAGATATTAGGTATTAGGTTAAGCAGTAAATCCATCAACAAAACAATCCTTATAAATAATGACTGATTTACCTATATAATTAAATATAATTGAATTAGTTCAATTTTTTTTTGCCTTAATTTGGTACTTCATGGCTAAAATATAGAAACAATGGAAATAAAAATTAAATAATTTTCCNATTTTTTTTGCCTTAATTTGGTACTTCATGGCTAAAATATAGAAACAATGGAAATAAAAATTAAATAATTTTCCAATCATCACCTACTTAAAAATAATTGATAAGAGGTCACTGTCATTGGCTTGAAGTTTATAAATTCCTAATTCTCTATATTAGATACTTGGTTCGCTAGTTAACATTCATGTTATCTTTCTTTAATTATTAGTGTTAATTACAACCAGAATATTTTACTAACATCAACTCTCAGGTAAAATTTATTAGGAATTGGCATTACTGTGAATGAAAATTGCATCATTTCGTTTTTTTTTTTTTTTTTTTTTTNAAAATTTATTAGGAATTGGCATTACTGTGAATGAAAATTGCATCATTTCGTTTTTTTTTTTTTTTTTTTTGTGTCTGTCAAGGTTTCACTTCTCAAATCATATTCCCTTATGTAAGGTTTACTTCTTAATTTTACGAGTCCTTCAACAACTCTTTGCTCTTGAATTCTCAAACAGGAAGCACCACAAATTTGTGTTCTTTTGCATCATTTTTATTTTCCTTATATAAATTTAAATTAATTTAATAATTCTAAGAAAGATTACTTAAAAACNTTGTGTTCTTTTGCATCATTTTTATTTTCCTTATATAAATTTAAATTAATTTAATAATTCTAAGAAAGATTACTTAAAAACGTATTATAAGACCTTCTCTTTTATAAAATGAGTCAAAATCTTATATAACAAGGTTGGATACTTTTTTTTCTCTCTTCCGTTTCCACAGAAACAGGAACTTATTTTTTTTTTTTAAAGATGAGATAATATATTTATAACAAATTTCGTTTATCTCCATGGACCCTCTGATCTAATAAATGAGTTAAAAATNAGATGAGATAATATATTTATAACAAATTTCGTTTATCTCCATGGACCCTCTGATCTAATAAATGAGTTAAAAATTATATAAACGTAAAATAATAAATAAATAATTTCATTCTTATAATAATAATTATAAATTACTAAAAAAAAAANAATTATATAAACGTAAAATAATAAATAAATAATTTCATTCTTATAATAATAATTATAAATTACTAAAAAAAAAAAAAAAGGAATTATAATTAAAAAGTATTTCTAAGTATTTGAAAGTGGAAGTATAGGAGAGATTAGAAATCAGAAAATTTAGGCATTAGACCCCAAAAACATGTGATATTCAAAACTTGGACTTTGACTCAATTTATGTAACTTTTAATTTTTAAACCTAACACATGGCATTATTTAATCATTTTCATTAAATAATTTCAAAATTTTTTCATTCATTGTTATAGTACAGGGTNTAACACATGGCATTATTTAATCATTTTCATTAAATAATTTCAAAATTTTTTCATTCATTGTTATAGTACAGGGTATTATAGTGTGTTGATAGAAAAAAAGTATTTAAAGTCTATGTACTTAAATAAATAGTTCAGTAGTACAGAACGTTAATTAAGAGATTTAGAGAGACATTTACGTAATTGTTGAAATTGAATCTATTTTTTTTTTTTTTTGTTTCGTTTAGTACTTTACTTTACTTTACTTTACTTTATTCTGGTTATTCATTGGTTATTTATTATTGTATTAGTAAGTTGTTTAGTTATCTAAATTGGCATGTGGTTATATAATAATAATTATTTTCCTTGAATGCTACAGAAACCAGTTCACCTTGTGAGAAATAGTATGGTTGAGTATCAAATTATTAACCAACAACTATGTACTTGTATATGTATTTGTTGGTTGGAAATTATTGTAAAAACTCAATACCATTATTAGTTTTGTGGTGACGAGAAGAACATACTACACTAAGGAACTAATACTTTTAGTTTGTGGAGTATACAGTATTAACTTTTTTTTTTTTTACAATCAGTAAGTAAGTCTACTATTAAGAAAAATTTGCTAACTGAAACTGCTCTTTAAGAGATTAGTTTAATACTTTTTTTTTTTTTTTATTGATTTGGTAACCATACTTTTATGGTTTGTAAAGTACATAACTACGTTCTGTTTACACTCTAAAAATAGTCATGATGGTTGTGTGTATCTTTCAATTAAAAATAATGTTTGTATATAGTAACTTTACTTGACTTAACTTTGCTATTTTTGTTAGCTTGGTTGGAATAGTGAGGGTTTTGTATTTTAGAAGTTTAGTAATCATTTGATAATAGTGAATTTGATAATGAAAATGTATAATTTAAATTAAAAATTTTGAATTTTGAATTTTGAATTTTTACTAATTTTTATTTTTATTTTTATTTTGTTCCTTTGATTCCAGATTTNTAACTTTGCTATTTTTGTTAGCTTGGTTGGAATAGTGAGGGTTTTGTATTTTAGAAGTTTAGTAATCATTTGATAATAGTGAATTTGATAATGAAAATGTATAATTTAAATTAAAAATTTTGAATTTTGAATTTTGAATTTTTACTAATTTTTATTTTTATTTTTATTTTGTTCCTTTGATTCCAGATTTTGTTTGAAATTATTACAACTCTTGAAGACTACCGATTGAAATNTAAAAATAGTCATGATGGTTGTGTGTATCTTTCAATTAAAAATAATGTTTGTATATAGTAACTTTACTTGACTTTACTTTGCTATTTTTGTTAGCTTGGTTGGAATAGTGAGGGTTTTGTATTTTAGAAGTTTAGTAATCATTTGATAATTAGTGAATTTGATAATGAAAATGTATAATTTAAATTAAAAATTTTGAATTTTGAATTTTGAATTTTTACTAATTTTGATTTTGATTTTTATTTTGTTCCTTTGATTCCAGATTTTGTTTGAAATTATTACAACTCTTGAAGACTACCGATTGAAATTTATTTGAGATGAAAACTATCCAGTGACAATACTGANTTTATTTGAGATGAAAACTATCCAGTGACAATACTGATTATTGTGAAGAAGAAATCCTTGTCTTCCTTAAATTCATCAATTTAGTAGTCAATTGTGAGAATTTGAATAATTCAAAATCTACTAACTAACAAATGGCTCTTCGTAACAAAATCTTCTTAGCCTGTGAATCTTTACTTCGTGTCCCCCCTCTTCTTGTGATTGATGAAATTTTCCGTCAAAATTTTGGAACTGATAAATTTAGTTATCCTAATGATGGAGTACTATCATCAGAAATTGAATTGATGAATTCAAATCAATCAAATTTAGAAGTTGTATCAACAAATACAAATGTCTATTCATCAGGTTATGGAATTTCATTACAAAAATCATTAGTTGATGCAGTAACAGGATTTATTAGTACAATCCAAAAAGAAACAGAATCTACTACAACACAAAGTGTGGGATCAATTGAAAATAATTGGAATTCACAACATTATGCCAAAGTAGAATTTAGTGGTTGGGATTTTTCAACTACTTCTACAACTTTTATACAATTGCTCAATCTTTTTCAAGTCTTTGGATATCTCTACCGTAAGTTTTTTTTTTTTTTTTTTTTTGATTTTTAATTTTTAATTTTTAAACAATATACAGTAAAGTTCGGTTATAGTGAACATGTAGGGACCGGCAAAATGTTCAGTATAGCCGGAGTTCATTATATCTGTATAGTGAACGGGCACTTCAATTTAATAATTGTTCATTATATCCAAATATTTCACTATAAATTCAGCTAAGCCGATTTAGAGAAGCACTGGGTAATGGGGATTTGCTTGAGACCATTTGATGAGCGCAGAATCCAACTTTGGATAGTTAGATCGGCGTTGGCGTTTTATATTCTAAAAATTTGATATTTGAATTTTAGCTAATTGCTTAAATGTAACCTAATTATATTTCAACACTTTTATTATTAACTTACACCAGAAAATCTTTGGAAGTCTGCTTCAATTTTGGATTTTGATTTCAAAGTAAGAGAAATTGTAGAGTTTCCAATCTTATATTTCTCACATAACGTTTGGCGAGGTGTTTTGGAAGACAGTGCAGCAATGATATCGAATTTATCGTTTAAAGACAACGCAGTGCGCTTTTGACCTGATTTTGACATTGTGAATTAGTAATTTACTTAATAAACTCAAACTCACTCATAGGTCAACATGCAAGTCCGGTGCATAGATGGGCAGGCATAAAAGTATAAGGAACAATAGTAGCAAATGGTCTCATTACGGAATTCAGACATATTTCACTATAACCGGACAAAATGACTCTGGGGACCGGTAGGTTTGGGTCACTAAGGCCGGAATTTCAGTATAGCCGATTTCATTATAGCCGGACTACTTAACACGTAATCTCCCATTTGCTTGGCAGGGACCGGACAGTGTGGTTTGCTCTAACCGGAGTTCTATTATAGCCGGAGTCACTATAGCCGAACTTTACTGTATTATTATTTTTGTTGTTTACCATTGTTACATTGTTATGATTTGAAGGAGTTTTATTTGTTTGTTTGTGATTGTGATGTTTGTTATTATTTTTTTTTTTAGTTTTTGGAGCAGTTCTAGTCGTCTTTTTCCTGTCGACAAAAAATCTCATGAGATTATACTCACATGTTTTGGCATTCTCTTCCATTTATATAAGTTACTACTTCACACCACTTCCAGTAACAAATTTAAATTGGTCAACCTATCCATCATTTACACTAAATATTGTGATACGTCTAATACTTGGTGGAATTTACTTCTTTACAAGAATATGGCCAAGTGGTTATCCAAAAAATCATTGGAAAGAAGTTACTAATCTCTTCAAAGTATTTGATGGACTTATGTTTTCACTCTTTTTTATAACTGGAATAATTCATTTTACTAGTCCCATTTATATAATTTTGGTTATTATTCTTCAAACTCCACTTTGGTTATCAATACCAAAATTATATCAATATTTAACAAATTCATGGGAAGAAACAAGAAGAATAAGAAATGAATATGGAATTAGTCATTTAATACAAGTTGAAACTGGAAGACTACGAATTAATTCTGTTTTTCGTTTATTTTGGATCTCTCGAGCACTCTATGATGGTTTTTATCAATTACCTGAAAAATCTCTAATACATGCCTTTCGATATGTTATGACAAATGGAAGTGAGACATTACCTGGAATTATTGGACTTACAGTAACAGTATCAGCTGTTGCACATCAGGTATGAAATTATGAAATTATAAGTTATAATTTATAAGTTTTAGTTTTAGTTTTAGATTGTTTTAATTATAAAAAATGATTTTTTTTCTTCTTATAGATTGGAGCCTTTTTACTTTGGATTTTATATCATGGAACAAATTCTGAATCAGATGTCAATCGTTTTGGTTCAATTTCAACAGTGTTATTCTTCATTTTGTGTTTACAAACAGGACTTACATCATTGGATCCTGAAAAACGATTGGATAGACTTATGAAGAATATTGTTCTTTTGGCTACTGCTTTGTTTCATGCCTTACATCAAATGGTAAGAAAAATGTTTTTTTTTNTGAAGAATATTGTTCTTTTGGCTACTGCTTTGTTTCATGCCTTACATCAAATGGTAAGAAAAATGTTTTTTTTTTAATAATTGAAAATACAATAATTTTTATTTTGTTGTATTTTATTGTATTTTATTGTATTTTATTGTGTTTTATTGTATTTTATTGTCGTTTACTTTATTCAGGTGGTCCCACTTCTTCATGCATTCAGATCATTCCAAATACTTCAAATTCGAGCAGTTGTNTGAAGAATATTGTTCTTTTGGCTACTGCTTTGTTTCATGCCTTACATCAAATGGTAAGAAAAATGTTTTTTTTTAATAATTGAAAATACAATAATTTTTATTTTGTTGTATTTTATTGTATTTTATTGTATTTTATTGTATTTTATTGTGTTTTATTGTATTTTATTGTCTTTTACTTTATTCAGGTGGTCCCACTTCTTCATGCATTCAGATCATTCCAAATACTTCAAATTCGAGCAGTTGTGGTATCACTAGTGTTCCTATTCTTCTCAATTTGGTCATCAATTATCATCCTACGCTCATCAATTTTATCAACTTGGTCTGTAGCTGTACTTGCACTTGCCTTTGAATTCAAAATCAAAATCATCGTTACACTCCTGATCTCAATTCTAGTATATTTTTCTCAATTGGTGGAGTATCCAGAAGTTTTTCAAAGATTTGGTCAAAATCTTCGTGAAATTTTACCAAATGGTGTAACAAGATTTTTTGCTCAACTTCATGATGAAGTTGGACATGAAGATGTTATTTTTTATCTCAAGTCTTTCTCTCATAGTGCTGAATTTATAACTGGGATTTTCTTATTCTTCAATGCAATTTGGATATTTCTATTTGAATCTGCGTCAACAATTCGTGCAGTAAGTATTGTTAATTAAAAAAATTTTTTTAGAAGTCTTTATATATTTTTTTTGTTTATAATTCATATTTTGATGATTTTTTTGTTGTTGTTTATATAGATAGGAATGGGAATTCATGCTTACTTCAACATTTGGTGTGAAGGAAAGAAAGGTTGGCGTATATACTGTCAACGACGAACAGCTTCAAAAAAAATTGAATCATTGGCTGATGCATCATATGAACAATTAGCACAACGTCGTGATGATGTCTGTGCAATTTGTTATGAAGAAATGGAAAGTGCTAAAGTAACACTCTGTGGACATCTTTTTCATGCTGTTTGTCTTCGAAAATGGCTTTATGTTCAAAATACATGTCCACTTTGTCATGAAATATTATATGCTGAAGAAGTCATGGATGATGAGGAACCATTACATCAGAATGAAAATCTTGATCAAATCCATCCTTTTCCAGCACCAGGTATGAGGATTATTAGTAGAAAATGATAAATTTCTATACAAAAAAAAATCAGGGTGGATTGGTTAAAACCAAATGGTTTTAACCAATGGTTTTAACCAATGGTTTTAACCATGGTTAAAACCGCTTGGTTAAAAAAAAAAAAAAAAAAAAAACCCATTGGTTAAAACTTAGATCGAGATCGGGATCAAACGTCTGCTGGCACTGAAATTGAGCTCGAGATCGGTAGATTTTTAGTCGTTGATCAAGAGATCGAGATTGGTTACCGACAATTTTTTGCAAAGTGATCGAGATGGAGATCGACATGAGTCGATATTTTCATCAAAAAGTATGAAAATCGACATCGTACTATCTTTCAGATATAAAATCGAGATCGACATTTACAGCGAAATATCGATCAGCTGTTTGTCTTAACAATTAAATTATATTTATGTTAAACTTTTGAGATTTCGTCAAATGTGTCAAATTTAAAGAAGAATTCAATTTTAACCAAAATGTTGGTTTTAACCAAAAAAAAACTCGGTTTTAACCAAAAACCCGGTTTAACAAAAAAAAACGGTTTAACCAAAAAAAAACCGGTTTTAACCAAAAAAAAAACCGGTTTTAGTAAAAAAAAACCGGTTTTAACCAAAAACCCCGGTTTTAACCAAAGAACCCCGGTTTTAACCAAACAACCGGTTTTTTGCATTAAAAAAAAAAAAAAAAATCCATCATCCTGAAAAATATTAAAATGTATTAATTGTAGCCCCGAAACGGGTAAGATTCCGTTTCGGCCGAAACAGAAACAGGGTTAACCCGTTTCGGCGAGGCCGAATCTTTGGCCGAAACAGCCGAATCGGGCGTGTGACGTGTCTATCGAATCGATTTGCCAAGAATATAACTCATCAGGGTTGTTAGGTTATTTTTTTTTGTTAGATTATTATTGTTATTTTTTTAAGAATAATACTCGTAGAANATCAGGGTTGTTAGGTTATTTTTTTTTGTTAGATTATTATTGTTATTTTTTTAAGAATAATACTCGTAGAATTAATTCATTTTTTTTTGTTTCGTAAAGTAACTTTTGATTTCGTATTTTAATTTAACCTAATTACGATAAACTCACTNTTTGTTTCGTAAAGTAACTTTTGATTTCGTATTTTAATTTAACCTAATTACGATAAACTCACTACTAAACTATGACCTTACTACTGAACTATTCCCACATTTTTTACCACCTGTTATATAACAAATGGGAACACTGTATAGTACCATTTTTATTGAACGACAGGAAACGTCTGAAAAAACTAGCAATATATCAGATGACGGGAAAACGCTGGCGGTACTAAATCGAAATCTGCCTCTCATGGCTGGGTGCTTTATTATCGGTTAGCCGTAACATGGGGTTAGAAAAAATTTAATTATTGGTTATATTTTAGTCGGAGAAAATAAACTTTAATTAGTGTTGCTCCGGCGCGGATTAAATTTGAATAGGCTGATGCACCGATGCAGCAGACTACTGAATCGTCCCAGCTGTTGAATCGGCCAATCTTTTCTACTCAGAAAGCTGTTTTTTAATTGATTATAGGATATCGGATATCCGGCATGATATCAGAAACGGATATACACCGTTTTTTATTTGCCGAATATCAGAAACGAATATGCAGCGTTTAATTGCCGGATATGAAATATCCGACAGAATATCCGAAACGCATAGCCGGCAATTATTTCCAAAACAGATTTGCGGCATGACATCACAAACGGAAATCAAGCGTGTTTTATTTGCAGGATATCGGATACCCGGCAGCAAATCGGAAATCCGATAGAATATCGGATATCCGACAGGATATCGCAAACGAATATCCGGCTTGATATCAGAAACTTTTTCGTACAATTTGAAAAATAGGTTGGAAATAAATCGCAGCTCATAGACTTTGTGGAGCTAACCCACCATGGTACACCTAGTCATTAATGTTAAAACTAGATTTAATGTTACCCAGCTACCTCACCTCAGTCCATTTGTTGTAATTTTACGCCAAAAACAAATAAAATTGAGGTAACTGAGAACGGTTTGATTAAATTTTTCGGAGTCTAGACAGTTACCAACGTTTCGGCCGAAACGCCGAAGCGGAACAAAAAAGATTCGACCTACGCCGAGACACGTAAAAGTCCATGATTCGGCGGCAGAAGCTTCGGCCGCCGAAGCTTCGGGGCAACTCTAATTAATTGTATATCATTATTAAGAAAAATAATTTTTGTTTAGGTCAGGTTGAAATATTGGATAACAACAGTAATGAAATTTTNAATATCATTATTAAGAAAAATAATTTTTGTTTAGGTCAGGTTGAAATATTGGATAACAACAGTAATGAAATTTTAGGAATAATTCCACCAATACCAATACAAATACCAACACCACCTGTACCAAATCCATCATCAGAAATACGTCCAATTTACTTTGATAGACTTCAACAAAATTCTGTAAGAAGACGTTTATTTGAAAATGGTGGAAGTAGTAGTGAAGGAGATAATGAATTTGAAAATGATGAAGAAATTGATATTGATAGATATAATTCATTAACTCATGTACGAAGAATTCTATCATCTCCTACACCAGCTATATCAAATTTAAATAGAAATGGTTTTGGACATGGACGACGACGTCAAAGTAGTAGTCTTCAAAGACTTGGAAGACCACGACGTCATCGGATTCAATTTCTAGATGTATCATCAGATGATGATGAATTTGAAGAATTTGATGATACAAGTACAGAAATTAGTAGTAGTAGTAGTAGTGATGAAAGAAATTGAAATTTTTTTTTNGAAGAATTTGATGATACAAGTACAGAAATTAGTAGTAGTAGTAGTAGTGATGAAAGAAATTGAAATTTTTTTTTCAATTTCTAAAATGGATTTCAATTTTATGAAGATATGGAAGAAATTTTTCATCGATTCTCTGAATTAAAATTTGGAAGGGTTACTATTCCAATAATTATTCATGTTCCNGAAGAATTTGATGATACAAGTACAGAAATTAGTAGTAGTAGTAGTAGTGATGAAAGAAATTGAAATTTTTTTTTTCAATTTCTAAAATGGATTTCAATTTTATGAAGATTTGGAAGAAATTTTTCATCGATTCTCTGAATTAAAATTTGGAAGGGTTACTATTCCAATAATTATTCATGTTCCTATTGGTTACTAGATTTTGTGCTGTGCTGATTAATTAAGTTTTTTTGAGTAAAATTTAAGAAAAAAAAAACCAATAGAAATTGACTGATGTTAGATGTAGATGCTAATTCTTATACTTTATATGAACTAATGACAGCTTATTTGTAAACAGTGATGATGTAAGAACCTAATTAATTATTATAACATTGTGTGCTCAATTCTGTGAATGGAGATTTCAACAATATAATTTAAAATTAAGAATTTTTTTTTGTTCATTATTGACTCGATGATGATTAAGTTTCTCTCACGTGAAATTATGAAAGAAACTCTCGTCTTATTTTTTTTTGAAAGCTATCTAATCAAAAGTTACGGAAAAAATAATAAAAAACTTTTGATGGTGCTTTATAAAATCAAAATTTCTTCGAAATTCAGACTTTTTTAAAACATAAAATTTTTTTTTTTTTTTTTTTNTGCTTTATAAAATCAAAATTTCTTCGAAATTCAGACTTTTTTAAAACATAAAAAATTTTTTTTTTTTTTTTTTCAAATGAAAATAATTTTTTTTAAAATAAACCTTCCTAACAACCCTAACAATTCCATTTTTATAAAAATATGCACTGCGGTTCTTTCGAACTTCTTCAAGAAGAGGGAAAGTTGGATTTTAATATCAAAATTTAAAATCCTTGCTTCTGATTGGCTAATCTAAATCTCTGCGCTCTGTGATTGGTGGAAATTCAAAATTTTGAAATTTGAATCCCTTTTTTGTTAGATTTGATTTTGATAGAGAATCTCACTGTACTTTCAATTTCTAATGATAAGATTTGCAATAATAATTATTGAATTTTAAATTTTAAATTTTAATACATTCATTTAGAAATTATAAATCGTCGAAATTAACAAGTAGATTTTTAACTTAATTTAACGTTTTTATCCACTCAAACGAAAAAATATTTGAGCAAAAAAATTTTTTTTTAATTTTCACTTGTTGTTATAATCCAATTTTTTCAATTTTTTCAATTTCATTAACAAATACTCTAGTAGTCGTAGTCGGACAGAAGATGAGCTAGACTCTCATTAATCCTAATAAATTTGAATTTTACTTACTTTAGAGAAAAACTCTGTATAAAATGGAAAAAGATAGTTATACAGAGAAATTAATAATTTTTTTTTAAACTAATAATTCTTTTCTCAACTAGTGAGATGCCTTTTCTGTCCTTTATATCTATCTGATGAAGAATAATAATTTGCTTTTTTACTCTTGTGATGATAATCTCTATAACCTGGACTTGGAGTTCGTCTTCTGTATGCTTTTTTAGATGTTCTGCTACGATCTCCTCTTGGTGATCTCGATCTTGATCTTGAACTTGAATATTTTGATTTCTTTCGTTTTTTATGTTTGTGTCGAGTAGGACTTCGATGACGACTGTAGGTACTGTTGTTATCAAAAACTATTGGTGATGGAGTTCGTCTCATTCGTTTTCTAAAAAAAAAAAAAAAAAAAAAAAAAAAATTAAATTTACAACAAATCAGTTTAAAATCAAGATCAAAAAGATTTAAATCTCTAAAGTATCCACAAAGGAATATTTTTTTTTGTCAAATTCCAAAAAATCTAGAATTTAGCGAAATAATTACTAATTACTTCAAGAAAAGAGATGAAAAAAAAAATAAATAAATAAATCTGTTTTGGGTATCTGAGGGTACAAATTTGGACACAGATGCACCTTATCCACACACACAAAAAAACAAGTCTCTTACCCCTTTGTCGAAAGAGTTAAGGAACTTTTTTCAATTTTATGAGGTTTAGTCTCAACTTTATGAGATTTAGACAAAAATTCACTAAAATAATAACTTACGGAGAAGATTCACGTTCACGTTCTCTATCCCTTTGTATTTTCTTCAATTCTATATCTCCGTTGAGTCGGTCATGACCTCTTTTATTCTCTATTGTATTGTCTCTAGTAGTGGACTTGTTAGATGGTGCAGAAGTGATAGTGATTTCTGGAATTCTATTCGTTCCTGAATTTAAACCACTTGGAGAAGATGGTCTTGAATCTGGTGTTTGATTGTCAGAAGATGGTTTCTCATCTTTTATTGACTGTCCAGAGAGAATTGTAGATCTTCCTTTTTCTTTTAATTCTAAATATGCTTTTGCTAGTACTTCTACTTTCTTTTCTAATTCTTCATAGTTTATCTATCCAAACCAAAGATATACATATATAAATTAATAAATTAAGAATTTAAAATGAATCAAGTCAAAATTTAGTTTCAACAATTCAAAATAAATTTTGGGTCAAAACTCAAAAATGAAGTGAAAAATACAAAAAAAAAACAAACAAATTATTAACTTACAGCAGGCCGATCATACAGGGAAACAATATTAACAGCAATTTCTATTACTTCTGCTTCCTTTACATCAAAAACCAAATACCAATTTGGTGTATTTGGAAGTGCAATCTTTAACATTCTGGCACTAAGGAAGATACAGGCACAAGCGATAGCTTCTGGTGTAAATCGAACAAAAACATTTGTTCGAAGCGCATCGTTCATGTAGTTCCAGGACATTTGGACAAAATTCTTGTCTTGGTCGTAACTCAATTGTTGTAAGTAAATCACAATGAGCTACAAGAGAAGAAAAAAAAAAGATAACAATATATATATAAGTTTCCATTCTTGTTATTATATCATATTATACTACAATTTTGAGATTGGAACAGCTTACTTTATGTGGATGCTTCACATGGACACAGAAGCCTAATTCTTTCAAAACTCTTCGTTCAGCCAACATGACATCATTTTTGAGTCGAACATACGAAGGATCCAAAATTAGAGGTTGAATTATCCTTAAAATTTCATTGTGAAAAAAAAAAAAATAAAAATAAATTATGGTTAAAATACAAGAGAACTTGGTGGGAAAATGTCCATGTCCATATTTTCATAACATGTTTCATATAATTTGAGAATCTGACACGGAGATTAGCCAACCTATTAACTCTGTTTTTTTTTTGTAAATCTTACTCTATACTAATACCTCACTTGTACACAGACGAACGAACAAGTACTTTTCTATTTCTTAATTAAGCATACTAATTTAAATTAAGATTAAATTAAGAAAGCAGTGAAGGTCAAATAATTTTGATTCAAATTTCTTTCATTTGAACTTTATGGTGTAAATGAACCATTCAAAATCCACTAACACGAACAACTGGCCGTTCATGACGTAATGTTGGGTTAGGCATTGAACTATTTAATAAGAAAGTTCAAGGTCAAATTCAAACAATTTTAAGAATCATAAGCCAATTGTTGTATCGGAAGAATATTCCGAACACTCAAATATATTTTCAACAACAATGAGGTTTTTTTTTTTTGGTAATTTTCATCATTTTCTAAAACCTCATTGAAGTGAAGAAAAAATAATTTTTGTCAATTGCAATACAATTGACAAAAAAAAAATTGCAACAAAATTGACAAAATTGCAACACAATTGACAAAACTGCAACTCAATTCACACCCATTACCACGTTGAGTGGCTAATGAGTTGAATTTTTATAAAAAATTATGAAATAAAACGAAAAAACTTCAAAAAATGGAAAATCTAACTACTTCCAACCGCAAATCGAGTCCATTGAACTCTGATTGGTTCTTCAATCCATTGNTAAGCCAATTGTTGTATCGGAAGAATATTCCGAACACTCAAATATATTTTCAACAACAATGAGGTTTTTTTTTTGGTAATTTTCATCATTTTCTAAAACCTCATTGAAGTGAAGAAAAAATAATTTTTGTCAATTGCAATACAATTGACAAAAAAAAATTGCAACAAAATTGACAAAATTGCAACACAATTGACAAAATTGCAACTCAATTCACACCCATTACCACGTTGAGTGGCTAATGAGTTGAATTTTATAAAAAATTATGAAATAAAACGAAAAAACTTCCAAAAATGGAAAATCTAACTACTTCCAACCGCAAATCGAGTCCATTGAACTCTGATTGGTTCTTCAATCCATTGACTTCGTTTCTTAGCTTCTCATCGTCATTCTCCACTGTCTCAACAGACAAAGTGAAGGACACATCAGGATTACCTAAAATTAATTATTAGGAAACAATCCCATAGATAATTATAATATAAAAATTAATACTTTAGTACATTCAATTATCTACTGATACCACAATTGACCTATGATTCGTAAGTTGGACATTTGGGTTGTCTGAACCTTGACCTTGACCATGACCTTGATCATTTTAGGGAGTTGGGGTTGATTATATTGAATAAAGAGTATCCATAGTTGAAGTCACCGGTGAAGTCAAATGTAGAGAGGGTAAAAGGGAAATTGTAGAAATTGTCAACACCTTCTTAATGTCATTCGGCTGTTCTTGACACAAGTACACTTTCGAGGTTCTTCAAATTTTGAAAAGTAATACATTTCCACCAAAAAAATTCAAATGTAAAAGAAAGAAGAATCTGACCTTCACTTTCCAGAAGAAAGGTTGAGACTGTGATTACTCCATTTCCATTGACACTGCTGATGATTGTTGAAGATGATGAATTTCCATATCTACTAACTTATCAAGACACGATTATAAAAAAAGCGCGNGTTGAGACTGTGATTACTCCATTTCCATTGACACTGCTGCTGATGATTGTTGAAGATGATGAATTTCCATATCTACTAACTTATCAAGACACGATTATAAAAAAAGCGCGCGTTTTTGTATATTATATAAAAAAAAAACTTATGAAATAGAAAAGTACTGCTCAATAAGTTGTGTGTGTACAAATTACCGTACCGAATTATCTCTCCGTCAAGATCAATCGTGCACAGGACCGAATCGAATCTTTGTGCAACGGTAATCTCCTAAAATGAACATTCGTTTCTGTTACATTTGTCAATTCATATGGACATGGACATTGTTTTCCATTGTTTGAGACAACAATTAAATTTGTACTCAAAACATCCTCTATCCTCTCAGTCAATTATTCTTTACACAAAGGTAAAAAAGAAATATTTTGACCTGATAGAAGATAGTGGGAAAACAAGTCCAAGTAAAATTAAATTGAGAATATGTGAAATCTTACTTTCCAGCACGATATTGTCGTATATGATGAAATACATTGATCACATCTCGAATACGACGAGGAGCTTCTTCAATTTTTGATGCTAGATAAATACATGCCATTGCTGTCACTTCCATAGGTTGACGAACAAATGATTCTGAAATATAAATAATAATCCAACCCTTTACAGTGAAAAAGAATACAAAACGAAAGAACTCAACTAGTTAACACCAACTAGAAGTCAGAAATAATAATAATAACTTACTCGAGTAGTAGAATCTTTGGAATATGACTTGTCCAGTAGCCATCGCGGTCTACAAACAACAAAAATGTGCTTGTAAATTCTAAATTTAATACAAATTTATTGAACTTATTAGTAGTTTAGCATAACTAACCTGTGGAAGTTTAAGAAGGATTCCAGAAGTTTGTATAAGCTCCGAACCCCCAACACGAAGGAAAGTCTCTGTTTCTTCATCCAAATCATCTTGGGCTGAAGGACTTGGATTTAATTTTTCTGGTGGAAGTAGAACATTCTCAAGAGTAATGATAACTGGTCCATAGTTACGTCTGTGTGAAGTAGTCGTAGTCACAACAGGTGCTGTCACTGGGACAATATTTGTCACCAGAACTTCGGTCATGTTCACCTCAGACATGAACTTTGAATTAATACAGTGAGACATCAATCAACAGTACTAAAAGCCAAATCCATGAACCCTCTTACACATTTTAGTTGGATACAGGCAGATATTGGTTACTGCGCAAATCCTGTTCTTTTAGTCCTAAATTCATTCAATTATTCAATCAGTCGAACAGATTGCTTGTAAGCCAGCCAGTAAGGTCAAGGTCTACTCTTACTCTTACAGTAAGTAATCTCTCTCGATTTCTTTTTACTGCTGTTTCTACAGTACATATAACTTGCGAATTAAATTCTTTCTACCAATTTTGAATTCTACAGTTTCAAAATCGGCCTCTTCACAAGTGATAAGAGCTGTAGTATCTGTCTAGTCTATAGTGGGTTGTATTATACAAAAGGGTGCTCAATTTTTTAGTCCATAAAACTAAAACCTAAAAAGACATATGACGCACTTACAAAGTCTGACTTCGTATTAGTATTAGTAGGTTGTTTTGGTGTCTAAAAAGTAAAAACTGAGCACCCTTCCTTGGTTATAAGAATCATAATCTAACCATCTAAGTGTTATTAAATCAGGTTCAATTCAATACACTTTACGTACGAAACGTACTAATGAAATTTAACAATATAGAAATCGAAAATCAAATTTTCTTACCTTACCACCAACCACCATGTTAAGCCGCAATCCCAAATCCCAATAATGAGAGGGAATGTAAAAAAAATTGTTTTTGTTGAATTTCTGTGAATTAACCCAAACCTAGTGATACTGACGATATTGAACGATTATTTTGATTTTAGATGTAATATTTACTAACAATAATTAATTAATAATCAATAAAATATAAAATTTTGAAAGAAAAATCAAAATTTGAGTAATGGCCGTCAGTCTGCGTCTCTGGGGTCGAGGGTTGTGGGTGCGGTGGGTGGGGTGTGTTTGTGACGAAATTTAAAGAAGCTGCGTAAAAAAAATTTAAAATCTTATTCATAGTTGAAGGTAGCAAACTGATTAGTACAAAAGTCACAAGTCGTAAAAAATTAGTGATGAACTTAGCATCTTGAAAATAAATTTAAAACAAAAAAAAAATAATTGTTTTTCTTTCAATTATTATGACAAAGTGAGTATTAATAAAGACAATATGAAATAAGCCAGCAGAGGTGTCAATGTCCTTTGTGTTATTTCTACATCAAAAGATAGGTTGAATTTTCTTAGGTTCACCCTGAGCCAAATATCCTATGATATTTTTAATAAAAAAGAAATTTTTTAGTGTTATTTACTGATTTAAATAATCAAGTTCAAAATAAAATAATTAAGAAAACTACACTTAAATATATTATATGTATGTTTAAACGAGCAAAATGAAATTAATTAATCCTCTTTTATAAGTATTTACTATCAATACTATTTATATGATGAATGATACTAAAATTAACACGAATAACTTTAAAAATTACTTTATTAACTTATTTAGTTAATTTTGGAATAGATTTTTTAGGTTGTGGTGCACAAAATTATAGCATTATAAATAATAAATTGTAGCTTTTTAAAATTAAATTATAAACTAGATGATTTAAAGTAATATTAATCATTAATCAATAATTACTTACCTCTTATGATTTTGTGTAGAAATAACACAAAGTGTAATTAGCCACGATAGATATCTAAATTCTACCTATTTTTGTATTAATTCTTGTATTAATTTTAAGTACAAAAAATGGGTATCATATAATAATTATTATTATTGTCATCTCTATAAAATTCAAAAATTTAAATTTATTCAATTAATTTGAAAGAAAAAATTTATATTCAAATCTGATTGATTGAATTTTCAAATGTTTGACAATTATAAGATAATCTGTAATGTCGTTTTTGTTATAATAAGCTAACTTCATTGACTCTGGCTACTAAATTCAAGTTAAGTCACTTTTAAAATTTACCGGCTAAAACCCACACCCTCTACACCACCCACTTCAATTCACACCCTCCAAAATTTGACCTTGAAAATTATTTTTACTGGTTAAAAATTTTGCGCGGGAAATTCCAATTTTCAAATTTAAAATTTGCAGAAACCAAAGAAAAAAGTGAGAGAAGAGTCAAGAGTGAGAGTCAGAGTAGTAAATCGTTAAATATCAACAGTGCAGAGCAGCGGTAGCGGTGGGTACAGCAGCGTAGTGTCGCCTTTGTAGTGCCAGAGTAAAACTCAAAACAATAATTGATCAAACGAATTACTAATCACAACNAAAGAGAAGAGTCAAGAGTGAGAGTCAGAGTGTTAGTAAATCGTTAAATATCAACAGTGCAGAGCAGCGGTAGCGGTGGCTACAGAAGCGTAGTGTCGCCTTTGTAGTGCCAGAGTAAAACTCAAAACAATAATTGATCAAACGAATTACTAATCACAACTTCATAAGTTTACCTGCACAAAACAATAATCCAACACCGACATGAACATCTGATAAAAACTTACGAAAATTGATTTAGGTAAGTAATAAGGAAACTGACATTAGTCCATTAGTGAAATTTTGAATCCTACAAATCAAAAAAAAAAGTTATATTTACACAGTGGTTGCTGATGATAATGAAATGATGCTCTTCTTAAACCTGTATGTGTGTGGCAAGTTTTTGAAATAAATTTTCATTCATTAGTAACTGGCGTAATTTTCATTCATAAGTAAAAGGTAAATTATTATTTTTTTACGCCCGATATATGCTTTGCTTTGTCAGTCCTTTTTTGTCATGACAAAATGCAGCATTATTTCAGAATTTCGTAAATTTTACCGGTAAACAAATGAAATTTCTATATTAAATTGACGAATACTGTCATGATATTTTATGCCTTGACGAAGAAAGCAAAGCATAAAATAATGCCCGTTGTAGACGTAACTTTAAACTAAATTACTCTAAACATTCAACTCAGAGTGATTTAAGATTGTTTGTTGTCACTTCGCTTTTATAGGGTCGGTCAGGGTAATTTTAGATCCTTGTCGTTTCACTTGTTGTAAGCGAAGCGACAATAAACAATCTAAAATTACCCTGAGGTTGGTTACTCAATGTATTTGACATGGGAGATTTTTGGGAGAAAATTAACAATTAATTCACAATAAATGGCATGATGATTATTTGACAGGTGACAGGTTAGGTGAGTTGGATATTGAACTTATTGAAGATTTAATTTAGAACATTCATCGATATCACATCACTATGCAATGTCACCGCTTCGTTCCACGAGTGTTACGACTCTTCCCATCTGACTCTATCCATGTGACTACAAATATAAATTGGAAATTGATGAATACTATTCACCAGTATCATCTTACAACACCTCGATTTACATATTTAACTCCTACACCTTATACACAAACTTATGCAAATGTACATACCATCCCTACTAATCTGTCTTTAACATGCTGGAAATGTGAGGCAGAAGTAAAAGTAGGAGAGAATGTATTTCCTGCAATTTGTTCTCAATGTGGACGAATTCAAAAATACAAAGAAGATGAAATTCCAGATTATTTTAGACTTCTTGGTCAATCAAAACCAGACTACTCAGTGGATTTAGTAGCACTCTCATCAAAGATGAAAAAGTTACAAAAACAACTTCATCCAGATTTATTTAGTAATAGAGATCCAGAGGAACAGGAATTGAGTCAACAGTTATCATCACTTGTAAATCAAGCAATTGTTACTTTACAGAATCCAATTGAACGTGGACTCTATTTACTTCGTTTACGTGGAGTTTTTATAGATTTTGAAAAACAACAAATACTTGATCCTGAATTTCTTACCAAAGTACTTGAATTGAATGAAGAACTTGAAAGTATTTCAGATGCTAATTCATGGGAGAATTTTAGGAGAAGAAATAATCGAGATCTGGAATCATGGGAAAAAAAATTAGAAAAAGCATTTCAAACTGGTGATTTACAAGGTGCTCAAATAATTCTTGGACGTATGAAATATTATGAAAATCTTCAAAAGAAACTCAAAGAAGTACAGTCAAAATTTAATATAGTTGATTAATTTTAAGTAATTTAGTTTCAGGTAATTCAGGTATTATTTGAGATTCGTCGCCGTGTCGCCATCGTCGTTGTCACCATTAAAAATTTTATGGAATAATCATAATTTTTTGTCAATGCATGATTTTTTTTTATAACATGATTTTATTCTTGCAAAATCATGTTTTTTTTTTTCTAAAATCATGTTTTTTTTTTCTAAAATCATGTTTTTTTTCTCTAAAATCATGTTTTTTTTAAAAAAAATCTTCCAACTATTTTTTCACTCGTATGAAAAATTTGCCCATATATGTTAACTGAGGGAAGGTGAAAAGGACTCCGAAGAAAGTGGCGCGATGATTCAAATTAAAAACTGGGCGAGTCAATTTTGAAGAAAAAAAAAGTTCAAAAATTTTAAGTCAAATTTTGAAGATCTCGTAGAAGAAGAGGAGTTAAATTTTAACCATGTTATACCTAGAAGATTATTTGGAAAGTAAGTTTTGTTATGATTTTAGTAAAATTTTGACAAATTTTGATCAATTTTGTTGACGGTGGAGAGAGGCGCGAAGTTTAACTGTATAGAATTTTGCGTACGGTAGGTGTCGCTGGAGCGGAATTGAAATGATGTTAAATGACGCCGTATTAAGATTTTAAAGTGAAAGTCGAGTTCTTTAGGGTTAAAAGAAGGGTTATTTTAGTTTAAGGTTTTATATAATTTATTTCTATTCTAACCTCTCTAGTGATTGAGCATTTACCACAAGAATTGAAAGATCGATTTACTGAAATCCGAGAACTGGATCTTCAAGTTCAAAGTAAGATTTCTTGTCTATTAATCAAATAAAATTTGAGATTAATCACTTATCACGTCATATATTAAATTTGATAATTATTTGTTCAATTTAGATGCAACAGATAAATTGGATGACCGTGTGAAGTCATTTTTTCAAAATGCAAAAAAAATGCGTATTATTGAAAGGGAGGTTGAGTATGAGAACCTTCGAAAGGAATATTACAAAGCCCTTGAAGATGCTGGTTAGTATAATTTTATTTTATTTTATTAACTGTTATTTGTTTTAAATTATTAGTTTGAATTCTTTCATTTTGTTATAATTTCTTGATTGATCTAGATGAGAAAGTTCATCAGGCAAATCAAATGTATGATCTTGTGGACCGATATCTTCGTCGTCTTGATCAGGAGTTACACAAATTCAAAATGGAACTTGAGGCTGACAATGCAGGAATTACAGAAGTTCTTGAAAAACGTATGTAAAATTTTATAATTTCATAATTGATTTTAGTATATTAATTTTTCGAATATAACTTATGAGTGTCTTGTCTCTGCTTGTGTGGTATTAAAATTTAATTAATAAATTTATACATAGGGTCATTGGAGTTGGATCAACCAAGAGAACGAGAGCGTGAGCGAGATTTGAGTATGTCAAGTCAAAAAGAAAATCGTTTTGCAATTACTGCAGCTGGGATTACAATTAAAACTGAGAAGAAAGGTGAGCGGAAGGGATCATTGGATAAATTTGGAACGACAAGTGGAATTAGCAATGCAAATAGTGCGTATAATTTGAACCATATGGGAGCAGGGGGTAACGCAATTGCAATTGCAAGTGCCCAAGCAATTGCGGCGACACAACAGGTAAGAAAAACGAAGAATTTTTTCAATTATAGTAGTTGCTTTGACTAATGAAAATGTAAAATTTATATTATTTTTTTTATATAGATGCAACAGGGTAGAAGAACAGCGAGTTTGAAAGCTTCATATGATGCAGTTAACCTTGGTCTCCATGCTCAAGAATTTAGCGTTGGACGAGAACTACTAGCAAATACTGAACTTCAAGTAGCGGCTCAACAAGCACTCGCTGCAACAGCTGGAACATCATCAAATGTTGAGCAGAAACGAAACAAGAGGTTAGTTTTTATTATTTTTGTTTTTGAATAGAGATTCTTTCACCAAAATTCAAAAAAAATTTTTTATTTAATTCAACCAATCTGATTTTAATATTTAAATAATAATTTTCTAATAATCTGATTGGTTATTCATTTCTNAATTTATTTAATTCAACCAATCTGATTTTAATATTTAAATAATAATTTTCTAATAATCTGATTGGTTATTCATTTCTTGAAGTTTGTTGATCTCTCTTGGTCTTGATATCTCACTTGATAAAATCAGTAATTTATTTGTGTAACTTTTTTTTTTTTTTTCTTTTTTTTTTAGAAAATCTCAACACACGACTCAAAATCAAGAATTGCTTATGCCTCAACCGGTTGAAGAAATAGTCCAACAACCACCACTTGATGCACCACTTGAGACAACAGAATGGTTCGCTGATCCCAATGAACCAAGATATTGTTTGTGTAATCAAGTCTCTTATGGTGACATGGTTGCTTGTGACAATGAAGCTGTAAGTTACAACTCAATAAACATGTCAAAAAAAAAAAACAATAGTTAGATACTGAATCGTAACTTTTGATTGGTTTATTTTTTCAGTGTCCTATCGAGTGGTTCCATTACCAATGTGTGGGTGTTACAGTAACTCCTAAAGGGAAGTGGTACTGCCCACAGTGTTCTTTGGCAATGAAACGACGTGGACGACGTTGAAAAGTTAGTTCAAATGAATTGATTAGAGAAGATCAAAAGTGAATAGAAACACTGCTCAGTTTTTGTTCAGTCGAGTGTCAACTAAAAGTTTCGAAAATTCTAAAAAAAAAATTTTCGAAATGGGAAACATTCATGTGTACACAAGTTTCATAATGTACAACCTGTTCTTAAAACTAACTAAATGAGAAAACTCAGAAGAAGAAAAGAAAAAATTACCTAAAAAGTTCATAATGAACAACTACTACTAAAAAGTCTTAAAAACAATGCAGGGGTAATTGTAATATGTAAAGTTATATTAACTTCAAGCGTAATTAATATGTAATTAATGAAATGTAAGAAGGTCAGTGGTAAGTTGATCTGGATTTGAGTAAAAGGTAAACTCAAAATACCTTCGAATTTTGAAAATAAGTAAAAAAAAATTAATTTAAAAGGAGTAATTTATTGTACAAGGCAGTGTAAAAATAAAATGGAAGGGAATGCAAGAAAAAAAAAAAAAAAAAAAAATGGGAAATTTTTACATGCAGGGTCCTTCAATAAGGGATGCTGTAAGAAAATTCAAAAATTTTTAATTCAACCAATAGGATTTGAAATTTTTGAATATTCAATGGTTATTTACTAAATTGATTTGATTTTTTTCAAAATTGTTACCAGAAAGTTTAACCACTATTTTTTACTTGATTTGTCACTTTAGGAATCCAAGTTAAATTTTTACCTAAGGCTAAGGCTAAGGCTAAGGTTCAATTGCCTTTGGGCCTTAGGTAAAAAAAANTCCAAGTTAAATTTTTACCTAAGGCTAAGGCTAAGGCTAAGGTTCAATTGCCTTTGGGCCTTAGGTAAAAAAAAATTTTTTTTTGTAATAAAGTGTGTCCTATTATATTTGGAGTCCAAGGTAAACTTAAAAATTCAAATTCAACCAATCAGATTACATTATTTAAAATTATTTTTGGTAGAATCTNTCCAAGTTAAATTTTTACCTAAGGCTAAGGCTAAGGCTAAGGTTCAATTGCCTTTGGGCCTTAGGTAAAAAAAATTTTTTTTTTGTAATAAAGTGTGTCCTATTATATTTGGTNAAAATTTTTTTTTTGTAATAAAGTGTGTCCTATTATATTTGGTGTCCAAGGTAAACTTAAAAATTCAAATTCAACCAATCAGATTACATTATTTAAAATTATTTTTGGTAGAATCTGATTGGATGAATTTAAATTTTTGTATTCTCATGAAACAGCAACTTATAGGACACTCTGTATATATTGTATTTATTTAGATTGTTTCAAGACCTCCATCAATGGGAAGAATTGTACCAGTTATTTTAGCACTAAAAGTGGACTGGATAGAAAGAGCACTGCATTTGAGATGTCATTTGGTACAATCGCTTCTTTGAGCGGTATTGTGTCCGCTAGCTGGAGCGCTTTTGGTATATATTCCTCAGGAACAGATGCTAACATGTCAGTTGGGACGAAACCTGGATTGACACAGTTGACACGGATGTTATATTGAGCAAATTCCAAACCCATGGCCATTGTCAAACGAACCACACCAGTTTTTGTCACACCGTAGATCCCACTGCCAGCAAAACCAACACGGTCTTCCTGTAAAAAAAAAGAAGCAAGGTAAATTATATAATTTATAACTTATAATTATTATAATATAATCTTATTTATGTTTTGTATTAATTAGTATTGTTATAATTTTTTTTACTATAGAGCCTATGCTGACGATTGTTCCTCCTTTAGTAGTAGCTTTAGCTTTGATTAGACCTTTAACAAAGGTCTGTGAGACACAAAGCATTGATCGGAGATTAATGTTCATCATACTTATGTAAGATAAATATAAATTATACAGTGGTTTTAGCTTAATGTCAACTCCGAGGGATCCAAAACTTGGTTGACAGGAGGCGGAGTTAACAATAGCCGATCATGNCAAAGCATTGATCGGAGATTAATGTTCATCATACTTATGTAAGATAAATATAAATTATACAGTGGTTTTAGCTTATGACAACTCCGAGGGAGCCAAAACTTGGTTGACAGGAGGCGGAGTTAATAGCCGATCATGTCAACTGACTGATAATTCAAAGATTAGGTGACATAAACCAAAGTTCCTGGTTTTAGAGGCGCATTTTATGATACGATACCTTTTTCGACTTATTTTACAGTTTTTGAAGTTATTGCCTAAACTTGGAATACTCTAAAAGCAAATTAGTTCTTAAAGTAATCAGCAAGCTTTTTTGCAATATGGTAGATAAATGACTTTGAGATATTATCTTGTCAGAAACACCCAAACTATCGGTACCTGTTTGCAAAGTTCTTCACTTCCAACGCTGCTTATCATTAAAACTTTAAGTTTCTCAATCCTAACCATGTGCCCATCTAAAGTTGGCATACTCGCGGTTGGAATAAACCCGCGACTGCGGGTGAGTCTTTAAAAAAATAAACATTCACGATCGAGGATCTCATACCTAGTATAATACAACAAATAGGTTAATGAAACAGTTCCCCCAAGGGTCTCTGATCGCCCACACCATTTAAACAAAAATTAGTATATTCTGGGCCTGAGAACCGAAAGTTTTCATTAAAGTGTGGTTATGTGCCATACATTCTCTTCAAATGGGATGACAATAGCCGGAGGTGTGACAATAGGCAGAGTATTTAGTACATGAGAGCATGGAGTTTAAACGACATCATCCTCAGATCCCTTC
>NIPM01000036.1:851814-895719 GCA_002738285.1 Holacanthella duospinosa | reverse complement strand
TTTTTTCGAAAATTTTCTAAAATTTTGATTTTGGGTTACATAATAACCCAAAAAAATTCTTCTATAAAAGTTGCTCATAATGAAAATCCGAACAACTCTTCCAAATAACAATTTTCCTCCTGAGCCTGAGCCATGGCTCATGAGCCAGCTCAACGACACTTGTGAGCCATGGCTCAAAGGCTCACCCGAGCGGTGAGCCAGCTCATGAGCCATGGCTCTGGATCCGCACTTTTGTTGAGCTGGCTCATGAGCCAGAGGCATGGCTCAATGAGCCATTACTCATGGCTCAACATATCAATGAGCCATTACTCATAGCTCAACACACCAATGAGCCATTACTCATGACTCAACATAAAAATTTTTACAACTTTACACTTACAACTCAACAAAAAAAATTTTTTTCAAATTTTGTACTTAGAAAATTTTCGAAAAAAAAAATTTTCAAAAAATTTTCAGAATCGCTTCAGAAAGTCATGAAACGGATTTCTATGCGAAAAAACGAAAAAAAAAATTTTTCGAAAAAAACTTAGAAATTTTATACCTTGCCCCCGGTATGGGTGATTCAACCGGTGAATTTTGTAAAATAAAAAAAAAATTTTTTGAAAATTTACAAAAATTTGACTGATTTTTTCTTGAATTGAATCTTATGAATCTCTACACCCTTACTAACTAGATAAGATACACTTATATCATACTAAACTTTGATACTCATCCTTTTCAGCCAAATGTTTAAATTGCAAAAAAAATTTATCTTTCCTAAAAAATATACTGGAGACATAAATCTTAGCGGACAGCTAGAGCTTAGCTTATAAATGGATTTTTTTTTCTTATGACTAGTAATACTTTTTCTTTCGATAACAACTAGTTTATCAAAGGGTTGATCAAATATGTCAAAGAGTTAAGTAATATTTAAAAATAATTTTTTTTTTGAAGACTATAAATTTTATAGTCTTCAAAAAAAAAAGAATAATTATTTTTTTATTTTTAAGTAATAATGAATGCATGAAAAAAAATTTTTTTTTTTGCAAATCAATCCACAAATTATCAAGTTTTAATTCATTTGCAAAGCAAAATAAATAAATAAAAAAATTTTTTTCATTTTATTTTTTAAACAACCTATCTCCGGTGAACAACTAACTGATTGAGTTTGTTTATCTTTTAAATCAACTTTAAAAAATTCAAATTCAGCCAATCAGATTATTGAAAATTTTTAGTACAATCTGATTGGATGAATTAAAAATTTTTTGAATTGTGATGGAATATGAATTAAGGAACACTTTGTATCTATTATATTTAGACTGCTGACAACCCTGCATCAATTGCGAGACTAGTTCCTGTTATTTTAGCACTAAGTGGACTGGATAGAAAAAGTACACCATCTGAGATATCTTTTGGTACGATGGGTTCTTTGATTGGTGTCAAATCTGTTAGATAAGCTGATCGTTTCATATATTCCTCTGGAATGGATGCTACCAAGTCTGTTCCAACAAAACTTGGATTAACACAATTGACTCGGATGTTGTACTCAGCGAATTCCAAACCCATAGCCATTGTCAAACGAGCAACGGCGGCTTTTGTTACACCGTAGATCCCAGCACCAAAAAATCCAACACGATCTGACTTGAGAAAAAAAAAAAAAAAGTAAAAAATAAGGTAAATTTTACAAAATAAGTTATTAACATCTTATAAAATAGTACTAGTTACGATTATTATTAATTAATTATTGTTGATTCTTATTACTATAGAGCTTAGATTGACAATTGTGCCTCCTTTATTAGTTCCAGATTCGATGAAACCTTTGGCAAAAGTCTGAGAGACACAGACCATCGATCGAAGATTAACGTTCATCAAGCTGTGTAAGATAAAATATAAATTAATATAAAATAATAATTATAAATATTATAAATATTATTATAATATTTATATATTTATAATTAAATTGACATGTTTTTATTATCTAAACTTACATATCAAAGTCTTCTAAGGTGATATCGAGCAAAGGAGACATACGAATAATTCCAGCATTATTGACAAGATGATCCAACGGTCCAGTCTCAAGGATCCCTTTGATAGCTTCTTGTGTCTTGTCCCAATCTACCAAATCTACACAAATTGTATGTATCTCTGGTACTTCTCTATTCACATTATCCAATAGATTTTGATCACGGTCTATGATGAAAACAATAGCTCCATCGCTATGAAACCGTTTAGCAATGTCATAGCCCAAACCTGTAAGTAATTAACAAATTATTAGTTCAAATCGATCAAAAATCTAAAAAAAAAAAATTTTTTTTTTTTTTAGATTTTTGATTTATCTTTGATCAATCAACACTCGATATTCGATTCGATATAAATATAAATATATCGAGTGTAATACTAATCCTTTCTTCTTCACCTTTTCCACCACCAGTGACAAGAACTCGTTTCCCTGTAAAATAATTCTGAAACGCCATTTCTTTTTTTTCTTCTTTTTTTTTTCTTGTAACCAATCACAATTCACAAAGGGTGAATTTTGTAAATTTTTTTCTTTTTTTTTTTTTTTTTGAAAATTTACAAAAATTTGACCGATTTTTTTTTAAATTGAAACTTAATTTATGAATCTCCTACCTACTCCGTTACTAACTAGAGATAACATACTACTACTAAACTTTGATGCTCGTCCTTTTTAACCAAATGTTTAAATTGCAAAAAAAATTTTTTATCTTTCCTTAAAATATTACTTGAGACATAAAATCTTATGAGACAGCTAAGCTTTAATAACTATGTTGTTTTCGAAAGGATAAATATTCTTGGTGATAAGAAAAAAAAATTTTTTAGAGACCATTTAAAGGGTTGATGAAAGGTTAAAGAGTTAAGTAATAATTACCGCCATCAAAAAAAAAATATTTTTCAATCAATCCGAATCCATAAACTTCAAAAAAAAAAAATATTTTTAATCAATCCGAAACCATAAACTTCCAAATTTTGATTAAATACAAAATATTGATTTCTCCCAGGGTGTTTGAATGTTTCTCCTTCCTTTAAGCTAGATAAATNTCAAAGAGTTAACTAATAATTACCGCCATCAAAAAAAAAAATATTTTTCAATCAATCCGAATCCATAAACTTCAAAAAAAAAAAATTTTTTTAATCAATCCGAAACCATAAACTTCCAAATTTTGATTAAATACAAAATATTGATTTCTCCCAGGGTGTTTGAATGTTTCTCCTTCCTTTAAGCTAGATAAATGGTTGCTCTGTTCACGAAATTGAACCAATTATTCATTTGACCCAAATATATCGACTCCAACTGTTATAGTATCTGAAAATTACTTATCTTTCTATTGAAATTCCACTCGGAGTTTCTTAATTCTTCTAAGAGGCGGTACCTCTGGATTTGTACATAACGTCTTAATTCGTAAAATATCGGACTAAATCATCACATTTCATAAGTTTGGATTGTTATATTAAATCATTTATACGAATATAATTAGTATATAATTAGTATATANTAAATCGTCACATTTCATAAGTTTGGATTGTTATATTAAATCATTTATACGAATATAATTAGTATATAATTAGTATATAATTAGTATATATAAGTATTAAAAATTAATTGTTTAGGTTTGAAAAAAATTTTTATGAAACCCATATTATCATTGGGTGTTTTGGATTCCATTAGAACTAATCGTTTGGTATCCATTGCCATNATTTTTATGAAACCCATATTATCATTGGGTGTTTTGGATTCCATTAGAACTAATCGTTTGGTATCCATTGCCATTTTTTCAAATTTGGGCAAATTTTGGACCCCATGTTTTTATTGATGAATTAGGTAGCCCTTATCACTCTCATTCCAACAAGCGCTTATTTTCGAAAATCCATCCATAAATCACAAAGTTATTGCGAAAATAAATAATTTTTTTTTTCGTTTGTTTTTAAACTTTTAGATATGGATACGATAGAGATCATTATTTGGAGCTTGTCGATACTTTAGTTTCCCAGTTTCAGTCATCCATTCAAAAGTTATAGCCAAAAAACGAAAAACAGAAAATGTAGTTTTTTGGCTATAACTTCTGAACCAATGAATGAACCTGTACAATTGAGGGTTAGGTGAGGTCCGGATAATCTCGCCTATCGTATTCATTCATGAAATACGTCAAAAATACAACATATTTTTTCTTCGTTTTTTGGGAATAACTTTGGTATTTGTGAACGGAATTTGAAAAGTTAAAGTGCGTTGAATTTCTATTGATGTCCCCTATAGAATAGCATCATAAAAACAGGGGGTCGAAATTTTGACCAAAATTTGAAAAAATGGCAAGGGGTACCCCTTGCCATTTTTTCAAATTTGGGCAAATTTTGGACCCCATGTTTTTATTGATGAATTAGGTAGCCCTTATCACTCTCATTCCAACAAGCGCTTATTTTCGAAAATCCATCCATAAATCACAAAGTTATTGCGAAAATAAATAATTTTTTTTTTCGTTTGTTTTTAAACTTTTAGATATGGATACGATAGAGATCATTATTTGGAGCTTGTCGATACTTTAGTTTCCCAGTTTCAGTCATCCATTCAAAAGTTATAGCCAAAAAACGAAAAACAGAAAATATTAGTTTTTTGGCTATAACTTCTGAACCAATGAATGAAACTGTACAATAGAGGGTTAGGTGAGGTCCGGATAATCTCGCCTATCGTATTCATTCATGAAATACGTCAAAAATACAACAAATTTTTTTCTTCGTTTTTTGGGAATAACTTTGGTATTTGTGAACGGAATTTGAAAAGTTAAAGTGCGTTGAATTCCTATTGATATCCCCTATAGAATAGCATCATAAAAACATGGGGTCCAATATTTGCCCAAATTTGAAAAAATGGCCCTTGCCATTTTTTCAAATTTATAAATTTAATCTTTAAAAATCACCTTTTCATTAT
Organism: Holacanthella duospinosa; assembly: GCA_002738285.1. NCBI lineage: Eukaryota > Metazoa > Arthropoda > Collembola > Poduromorpha > Neanuridae > Holacanthella > Holacanthella duospinosa. The sequence continues at coordinate 890,801 of NIPM01000036.1, read as the reverse complement.
ATTTCCAAATTAATAACAAAAAAAAAATTCAAAAATCATAAAATAAAACATAAAACCTTGCATTAAGGAGAAAAAATCAATAATTCCCTTTTTTATTTCCTTCTCTACTGTAAATTAATACAAATATAAAAGGTAAAGGTATTATAATTAAAATCCCTTGGCAGTTAATTAGTAGCTAGGCATAATATATCAAAGTTTATTTACGTCACATCTGAGAGCAAGGGTGCTTTAATCAAAAAAAAAAAAAAAAAAAAAAAAAACACGCACAAAAAAAAATCAAAATATTAAGTTGTAACAATAATAATTATTCAAAAAATGGACTTAGAAAATGTTACGATAAATTACCTTGTAAAAATATTTCTGAATTTGTGGGACAAAGTTTTTAGGAAATGGTTTTTAGGAATTGTTTTCAGTTCAGTTTTAGCTTTGGTTTTTTTTCCCTTCACTTTTTCAATTTTGGGTTCATTTTCTAGTCATTTTCATTCCTATTCATATTTACACTTGTACATTTTTGATTTTTAGCAGCTCAATTTACATCATTTTTTTTTAAGATTTGTAGACACTACTAAAAAAAAAAAAAAAAAAAAAAAAAAAAAATTTTTTTTTTTNCCTTTATGTACAAGAGGTACACTGTGTTTGATCACATTCTAAAAACAAAACAAAACAAAAAAACTGAAAACTGAAAACTGATAAATTACTGATTAAATTAGTAAACAGATGTTTATAATCTTATATTCATATTCAATGCACTCATGAGGCTAAAGTTACCTAAAACGATTCAAATAACAAACGAATGCTGAGCGCATCTTATAAAAACTAATTATCTTAATCTTAATTCTTAGGACATTCTTGTGATTGGAGTAGACAATTTATTTTTTTGTGTACATATTGTTGACAACATTGTAAATTTTTGTTTACCATTCCAAATACATTGTTTACCAACGCTTGTACAAAAAAAAATATATATAAAATCTTATGACATAACCTTACCTTTAAATTGAATTATTTCTAAAAAATCCTACCATATCAAGATGATTTTTGGATGATGAATGACAATGTTTAGGATTGAGGCCATATGAGTGTTGATTTTGATACTCATCAAAAACACAATCAAATTCTTGATTACTATTAATCCTCAAGAATTTCATCGACGATGGTAGTTATAACTCCTGTTATTTCCATTGTCAGAATTAAAGTATCTATTATTTCCTCTCCATGAACCTCCACCTCCACCTCCACCTCCACCATTATGATGTCCACGATTGTAGAAACGATTGTTATTATAATTGGATCCTTGTGATGTATATCTACTCATTCCTTGATTATAACCACTCTTTCGTTGTAAATAACTCTCTCGATTGTNGGATCCTTGTGATGTATATCTACTCATTCCTTGATTATAACCACTCTTTCGTTGTAAATAACTCTCTCGATTGTGGTTATTATGTGAGTGAGTGTCATTAGATGACTGTTGGTATGGATGTGAGTAGTGATGTGTACGATTGTTATTATGACTTGATCCATTACTACTATTATGATGATGACTTCGATTTGAATCTTTAAACCTGTGTGAATTTGAATTTGGTGAGGATTTTGAATTTGATAGATCCGCTTTTAAACTTGCTTCTAATGCTTTTCGACGAATTTCTTCATAACTTTGAAATTTGTTAATTTTTTCCATATTTAAATTTTGACGATGTTCTACTGAAGGAGATCGTTTCTGTTTCTTTACCTATGGAGTAGAAAAAGAAAAAGAAAAAATTATGATAAATAAATCAAGCACCCATTCAAAAAATTAAAAAAATTAAAATTTTTAAATTTATTTTAGTATAAAAGCACAGTGAATTTTTTTTTAATTTATGCAAAACGTAGTAAGTGCAACAGTCACGTCATTAGACAGTGATTGGTTAGTTTAAAATCAAAATCTGTGATTGGTTAGTTTAAAATTAACCCCTATGATTGGTTAGTTTAAAATTAAGCTCTGTGATTCTTTAATTTAAGTTTAAACTCTATGATTGGTCAACCTCATCATGCAAAGAGTTTAACTCCTCCTTCTTGCGAGTTTAGAAATAAATTCACTGTACAATTTTTTTTTGTTCATAAAAACAAAGCACACAACTGAAAAAAAACCTTTGCAAAAACAAAAAAAAAATTAAAAAATTAACAGTAATAACCTTTCCAGCATCAATTTCTTCATTTAACAAATCCGTCTCCGTTTTTTCATATTGTCGCTTTCTTGAAAAATCGGAAGTTCTTGATAGTAAACTATCAGTTCCATTCCAACTTTTGATTGGTTGATTGGAAATATTTCCATCAAATTTCTTCGGTGTAGAACTTCGTTCTCTGTTGATTGGAACTCGAGATGTACCAGTACCAGTACCAGAACCTTCCTCCTCTTCATCTTCATTGGCATACGGTACAAGTGATCGAGTTTTATCAGGTGATTCTGGAGGAGTAGGGAAAATTCCATTTGTCTTTTTTGGTGAAGGACTCTTTTTCCTTTGTACAATAGAATTTTTCAATGTACCCAATGATGATCCCACAATTGGTGATTTCTGCACTAGTTTTTCTTCTCCTGGACTTTTCAATACAAAACTAATCGGTACTCTAAAAAACAAAAAAAAAAAAAAAAAAAAAAAAAAAAACAATAAAAGTTATTCACTTTTACAGTTAATACTTTAACTTCTAAACTTTAACTTCTAAAGTTCAATAATAAAAAAAATACCTTTCCGTCCTTGGTTTGACATAAGGTGACAAAATTGCTGAATTCCCATTGACTGATGTAATAGTTGATTTGGCAGGTGTAATGGGTATATTTTGTTTGTTTGAACTTGGTGAAGTAGTAGTAAGAGATATTGGATTCTTCAAAGAAATTTTTCCAGTTGCAAATGGATTTTCATATTTCTTTTCAGTTGAAGTTGTTACACCATTTTGATAGCCAATCAATTTTGATTTTGGTGTTCCTGATGTTATAGGATTTTCAATATTTTTCAAACTTCCAGAAGTTACAGTACTACTAGGTTTGTTTGTAAAACTATTATTGAACACAAATTTTTTAGGTCCATTTGGAGAGGATAGAGGTGAAGTAGATGATGAATTGGTTTCTTTCTTCACTTGATTATTCACCATTTCATAAATTATCACATAAGCATCTGTATTGAGTGCCATTTGTGGTGAGACTGTACGAACAAAGGCATCATCGAATTGGTACATGTTCCCATNACTGTACGAACAAAGGCATCATCGAATTGGTACATGTTCCCATTGGACGCTTCTGCAATTGCTACATAAGAAGAAAAAAAAAATCCAAATTCAAATCCAAATTGATATAAAACAAACAAGTACAAGTAGACTAGAGTCAAGATTCCCAACTGGAATCTTGGTGCTAATACTAAACGTCAAGAATCTTCACTTTAGTACATATAAAAACAAAAGAATTAATTTTTATTTAGAGTTACTCTATTCAATTTACCTGTGTAATGACCACCATTTGGTGAAGATCCAATATGTGTGATCAATNTTGGACGCTTCTGCAATTGCTACATAAGAAGAAAAAAAAAATCCAAATTCAAATCCAAATTGATATAAAACAAATAAGTACAAGTAGACTAGAGTCAAGATTCCCAACTGGAATCTTGGTGCTAATACTAAACGTCCAGAATCTTCACTTTAGTACATATAAAAACAAAAGAATTAATTTTCATTTAGAGTTACTCTATTCAATTTACCTGTGTAATGACCACCATTTGGTGAAGATCCAATATGTGTGATCAATNCATTTAGAGTTACTCTATTCAATTTACCTGTGTAATGACCACCATTTGGTGAAGATCCAATATGTGTGATCAATCCAACTAGTTTATACTTTATCTCCTAAAATAAATCAAAAAAAAAATCCAAAATAATAAACATAATATGTTATTTAAGTCTCTTAAATTTCTTAATTTTTAAATAAATTTTAAAAACTAAAATCATTTCTACACTCACCGGATGATTCTTAGCTCGTAAAGACTTATGAAGAAATTTTGTCAAGTCAAGGGTTCTGTTACAATGGACTGGTTTACTTAGTTTACCACCATATAGCGTAAATCGTTTCAATTGAAGACATAAAACAATTGGTGGTAACTCAAGTGAAAATTGTTTGATTACTGGAGTAGTTGTCCGACATCCTTCACATTTATAGTCATTGTTGTCAACCCTATTTACCAAATAAGAAATTTTGATATTTTAAAATAATAAATTATTTTTAATAAATCTAATAGTTAGTATTCATTGTACTCATGATTATCTTTTATTAACTTACTTTTCTTTTCTGAAGTGATGAGAAATTGCATCTTCGACAGCTGTCACATGACGAATATCTAATTGTAATTCAGCTAGTGGCTGGAATGTTGTAGATACAAACTGGCATTTAATGCAAGTTACTGTAAAAAAANCTAATTGTAATTCAGCTAGTGGCTGGAATGTTGTAGATACAAACTGGCATTTAATGCAAGTTACTGTAAAAAAAACAACAACATTATTTGAGTAAAACAAAAAAAAAACAAAATTTCAAACAACAAAATTAAGAAAATTAAATATTTGAATTTCAATTATTGAAGAAACTACTAACTACACAATTCAAACCTTCAGTTCGAAGATATCCTCCAAAAATTTGTCCAAGTGGAGTTGTTTCNCTAATTGTAATTCAGCTAGTGGCTGGAATGTTGTAGATACAAACTGGCATTTAATGCAAGTTACTGTAAAAAAACAACAACATTATTTGAGTAAAACAAAAAAAACAAAATTTCAAACAACAAAATTAAGAAAATTGAATATTTGAATTTCAATTATTGAAGAAACAACTACTAACTACACAATTCAAACCTTCAGTTCGAAGATATCCTCCAAAAATTTGTCCAAGTGGAGTTGTTTCTNAACTACTAACTACACAATTCAAACCTTCAGTTCGAAGATATCCTCCAAAAATTTGTCCAAGTGGAGTTGTTTCTTTAGATCGAGTATCCAATTGTGGGATACCAATCGCTCGGACATAAGAATTCTCCATAGCTTCTAATAAATAACGGAGGAACTCATGAGCATCTTCTTGTCGACCGTGGACAAAATTCTTTGAAATCACTATATAATAAAAGAGTTTGAAATCATAAAAATCAAACTAATACAAGAAATTTGAAATTTTTCAAAAATTTTGGGTAATACAGTAGTAAAGTAAACCAAACCCTCGCCAAAGTCGAATTCTGATAAGCCGAACTTCGATTAATAACTTATAATATGCTTACCGCGAAGTTTTGTGTAAACTTGCATTGGACGAATAACTGCATTCTGATTCATGGACTCTCTCAATGTATTCGCCATAGAACATATCATACACTGTTCGTATCTTTGAGCTATAAATATTAATAATTTAATTAGTATCATCAGAATTANCATAGAACATATCATACACTGTTCGTATCTTTGAGCTATAAATATTAATAATTTAATTAGTATCATCAGAATTATAATTATAGAAAAATTTTAAGATAATTTATGTCATAAAAACATGTTTAGTTACTTACAATTTTGACATTTACGACGATGAGTTTCATCAGTAAGTAACCAATGAACAAATGAAGGNCATAGAACATATCATACACTGTTCGTATCTTTGAGCTATAAATATTAATAATTTAATTAGTATCATCAGAATTAGAATTATAGAAAAATTTTAAGATAATTTATGTCATAAAAACTTGTTTAGTTACTTACAATTTTGACATTTACGACGATGAGTTTCATCAGTAAGTAACCAATGAACAAATGAAGGGACATGAAAGAGAGCCTGTAGAGTTGCATTCATGTAACAAGAATTTCCCAAATTAACAAATCCAGAACCCACAGGATACTTCTGTGTCCAACCACTTTGAACCTTGTCACGACTAAATAGTACAGTCTTTGGTTGTGGAATTGATGGTTCTGGTGTAGATTTCTTAGGACTACCTCCATTTGAAATAAGTGTTACTTTTGCTGTAATTGTTGTTGTTGGAAGTCCTTGTCTTGAACTACTACTAACTTTTGAAATTGAACCAGAATCCACAACATCTGTTGAAATGACTGATGTGGTTGTACTAGAACTAGAAATCTCACCATTTGTCGTCAACTCTAAATCCTTCATGATTTTCTTTTTCTTTCTTAAATCCTGCTTCAATTCTAATTTTTGATATTTCTCTTCTTCAACTTTCCTTTCTCGAGCCTGTTTCTTAATTTCCTTTTTCAATTTTCGTATTTTAAGTCGTTGTTGCCGAAGGATCTCAAGTTTTGGCAACAACTTCGGCTCACTCACTTCTATTGGACTTAAACTTCTATCATCTTTTACTACAGAGTGAGGATTTGATTTCAATTTTTCTTTTTCTTTTCTAAACAAATTTTTCAATTTTCGTAATTTCTTTGCTCCTCCTTTCTTAATTTCCTTCTTTAGTTTAGTCAAAACTGGTGTAGATTTTGCTAAACTTGTACTATCTGATGGATCTTGAGTTTTTTGATTCGTTTTTACTAAACTTTCAAAAGAAACTTGAGAATTTAAACACTTACACTTTGCTTTGAGTTCACCAATAAATGAACTGTAGTCGTCTGGTACTAATTCAAATTCTACTGGATTTCTAACTAATTCTCTCCAATCAATTTCTTCAGTATCTCCAGTAGTAGATGATAATAATAAACGTTTCTCTCTTGTTATACGTTGAAGTTTTCTCTGCAACTTTCTTTCACTGATTCGTTCTTTTAGACGTTTTCCTTTTGAAGCACTTTGAGGATTACTAAGATTGAACCGATTCTGAGCCCTTACTAAGGACTTCTCAAGAACGGCTTTCACTAGATTAACTCCAATAGCAGCCGACCGCATTTCATCTTTCTAAAACAAAACCAAAAAAAAAAAAACAATAAAAAATACCTAATTAAATTATGAAACATAAACTTGTTGTTATTAATCTTACTCTTATAGATTACACAAGTAAAAAACTTGTACTAACAAGTCGTGTAGAGATAAAAACAGACTAAATAAATTATTAACTAATCATAATCATACAGTTTTATCAAAATTTCATAAAACCGGTACTGGTTCATTCCGAGCCTGTTACAGAAGCATACATTTACTTATNTAGTTCATTACGAGCCTGTTACAGAAGCATACATTTACTTATGTTTATATAAGTATTGCTATTAACATGAACTTACCCACTTTCGAAGAAGCCCAATTTAAGCATTAAATTATCCTTTGGTACCTTGGTTGTTGTAATGATTACGGTACTTGAGGTGAGGTTAGTACTTCAAGTACTGTTTTCACTTTACAACAATCAATTAGCTAATCACTAATCAATCAACAACAATCTTACTGTGACTGATGATTTATTTTGTTTGTAAATCTTATAATAATAAAAAAAGAAGGAGGACGTAAGGATTTGCGGGAGAAAAAGGTATACTTACGAAGGCATCTACCGACTCGTCACAAATGGGTATAACATCCAACCGTTCGATTCCACAGTTTCGGTTTCACTGACACAGACCTTCTTGTTTATGAATTTTAACACTCATGATGGTGTTGTGTATTGGGTGTGAACAGAGAGTAAAATGAGACATGTTATGAATTAAAATAGAAAAAAAAAACCGTACTTTTTTGAACGGTTGGGTCGTCGATTTGGAATAGAAAGTTGATTCGATGAGAGAAGAGATCCACGCAGTTATATCGTATCTGGAGCTTACAAGAAATACGTCTTTCAACTTATAAGTAAGCTGAGATTTGACCTTGAATGTGGGACAGCTCCAGCTCCAGCTGTTGCAATATTAACTGATGGTAACTCCTTCAATTTTTAAGATTTAAGAACCAATTTTCGGTTCAGATGGTCAAAGGTAAGAAAATGAAGAAATAAGTCAATTTTTCAAAAAAACAGTTCTTGTTCGTACCAGTTGCGGTTGGNGTCAAAGGTAAGAAAATGAAGAAATAAGTCAATTTTTCAAAAAAACAGTTCTTGTTCGTACCAGTTGCGGTTGGGTTTTGGAAGCGGGTGTTGATTGTAACATCCCCATTGTAACAGATCATTGTAACATGTAAAACTTACCTAACTAAACCTGATTAAACCTAACAATGAATTGTTACAATGGGTTGTTACAATGGGATGTTACAATGGGAAGTTATAATGGGATGGGATGTTACAATGGGTTGTTACAATGGGATGTTATAATGGAATGGGATGTTACAATAAGATGTTACAATGGGATGTTANAATGGGTTGTTACAATGGGATGTTACAATGGGAAGTTATAATGGGATGGGATGTTACAATGGGTTGTTACAATGGGATGTTATAATGGAATGGGATGTTACAATAAGATGTTACAATGGGATGTTACAATGGGATGTTACAATGGGATGTTATAATGGAGTGGGATGTTACAATAAGATGTTACAATGGGATGTTGCAATAAGATGTTACAATGGGATATTACAATGGGTTGTTACAATTAAATGTTACAATTGGAATGTTACAATCAACATCCGCTGTCTAAATCCTACCCCAGTTGCTGTCGAAGCATCTAGTGTTCGGGGTTCTCAAAATTTTTCATTAATATAGCGAGTTCAAAAGCGGATTTCCATTTCAACAATAGAGACAGTAAGTAACAGTATACGTAAATATCTAATCCAAAGAATTAACCTGTTCATTCAACGTGATAAAAAGTTTCAATTTTCGGTACTTTGACGATTTGGGAAAGATTTGAGAAAGTTTTTTCATTATAAGCTGTTTACTATGTATTCAGTTGATTCAAAATTTCCCACGCAGAGATTATGAATCTAACGTCCACCATTGATAGTAAATACAAATTTTTCACAAAATTTAACAAATTTTTTGTCTAAATTAGTAAATTTTTTTGGAAAAATTGAATTGATCGTCAATAATAAATGTCAGATTCGTTTGATTCATAATATATGATTTCTGATGAATTATAGATGGATATCACTCACCTAAATCTGTGTGGAGTAACTTTCGTTTAATTAAACCTAATCTTCCGAGTAGTAGTGTTGTTAGGTTATGGTTAGGGTTAGTTAGTGTTACTTAGGTTAGGGTTAGTGTTAGTGTTAGGTTAGGTGGTTAGGGTTAGTGTTAGTATTCATCATTTTACCCTTAGAACTTAAAACCTAACAAAATTACCTAAAGAGCCAATCAATACTAAGATTGACACTATGAAGTGTAAAAAGTCTACAAAGTATCGTAATATAAGGTTTCCATGACCGCTTACCTTGCTGTCCCCATTTTATTTTATTTTTGACCTTGACGATCTTGAGCTTGACCTAAATTCTTAAAATTACGAAATTTGTGGCGAGTCATACTAATTTTTTGATTAAATTACCGATAAATGAAAATTTTGAGAAACATTGTTCATCCTTGACTTCCTAAACTCATTGGCGGGAATAAAAAATTTAAAAATTCATTTTGAATTTTAAAATTTTAAAATCTTGATTTCTCATCTCTCTCGTTCTCGTTGTCATTGTCAAAACTTAAAATTTACATCATTTCATTTCAAATTTTGAAACAAAGTGTAAAATTTTGAAAATTATTAAACTCGGTTTTGGGATCATTGGACGAGGACAACACAAGTCACTTGGTAAAGTCTACATTTGTTAATTTTTTTTTATCACGAAACGTTTCCTGTTTTAGCTTCTGTATGGATTTTCGCTCCGTTCTGTTACTATACACTATACTACTGGAATGAATAATTGAAATTTCTATTCTCTTTTACTAAGGTGTTGTTTACTGTTGAGTGTGTGAGTCTATACATTTCTAAATGATGCCTGGATCTGACTACAATCCAATTGAACCGATGCAAATTGACTTCCCTGGAGAAGAGAATGACAATGGAGCTCTTGAAGATGAAGTTTTCACAGTGGAGAATTCATCTCTGGTAATTTAGTTTTAGTTTTAGTTTTAGTTTTAGTGTTGTTTTGATTAGTTGATAATGTCAACTTGATATTGATACTATATAATTTGAAAATATCATTTAAATATATAGGATTTGGAAGGATATGTAAATACTTTTACTGGAATGGCACGCCTCCAGAGACTCATGCACATCGCTGATCATTGTCCACCACTACGAATTGAGGCATTGAAAATGGCCATTACTCATGTCCAAGGGACTTACAATGTTCCTACATACCAACAACTTCATAAGAAGCTCAGAGAAGCCATTGGGTATGTTAAAATTGATTAGTAGAAGACACAATTCAAACACTTCTACTATTACCTGAATGATTTAAATCCTTGTATAATATGATCTATTTTTTTTTTGATTTTAGAACATGTCCTCTTCCTGATGTAACTGGGAGTGGAGCTGCTCCTGCTGACTTGCCTCAACTCGATAGTCAGTGGATTGAACAAAAATCAAAGAAAGCTGCTCTTAAATTAGAAAAATTAGATGCAGATCTTAAGAATTATAAATCAAATTCAATCAAAGAGAGTATTCGAAGAGGACATGATGATTTGGCTGAACATCATATGGAACTTGGTGACCTCAATAATGCACTCAAATGTTTTTCAAGAGCAAGGGACTATTGTACCTCTGCAAAACATGTTATCAACATGTGCCTCAATGTTATCAAGGTTATTATTTATAACTTTTTTTGATAAAACATAAACATAATAACATTGGATTTATTAATCATCGTATTGTTGTACTTCTTTAGGTTTCAGTTTACCTTGGAAATTGGACTCATGTGTTGAGTTTTGTAACAAAGGCCGAGAGCACTCCGGATGGCACTGAAAGTGGGAAGGTCAGTAAAGTAAAAATTATTCCTTAAAAACCTGATTTCTTAAAAATATTCCCTAAAAACCTCATTTCTATCTTATAAGTAAACTTTGTTTACNTTCCTTAAAAACCTGATTTCTTAAAAATATTCCCTAAAAACCTCATTTCTATCTTATAAGTAAACTTTGTTTACCTTAACTGTATAATTTTATGAAACATTGGGGTAAAAATTTTTTACCTAGTTTTCCAAAATTAAACAAAAATTTCATAAAAATCTAAAAAATTTACCTAATTTTTGTTTAGGGTACTGGTAAAGACAACTCACTTGCTATCAGCACAAGACTGAAATGTGCAGCAGGATTAGCAGAATTAGCCTCAAAGAAATACAAAATTGCAGCAAAGTACTTTCTTCAAGCGAATTTTGACCACTGTGATTTACCAGACATGATCTCACCCAATAATGTTGCTATCTATGGAGGTCTTTGTGCCTTGGCCACTTTTGACCGAGAAGAACTCCAAAAGAATGTCATTTCTAGCAGGTAAATTATCTCACAATTCCACATCGTAAAAATTGAAAAAAAAAATCAAATTTTTGTTTATTCGTTGCTATAGTTCATTCAAACTTTTTTTGGAACTGGAACCACAAGTCCGCGATATTATTTTCAAATTCTATGAGTCCAAGTATGGAGCTTGTCTGCGTCTTCTGGATGAGATACGCGTAATAATAAAAATTAATAAAAAAAACCCTTAGGCTATATGCAAAATCAAAATACCCCCAGGCAAAATCAAAATATCCCCAGGCAAAATCGAAATACCCCCAGGCAAAATCAAAATATTCCCAGGTTAAATCAAAGTAACCCCTTTCAGAAAATCAAAAATCAACATTTTGTCTTTCTAATTTACAAATTTCATCTTCACCCTTTGGATATTGCATATAGACTAAAAAAAATTTATTAATTTTTTTGTTTGTGATTAAAAATTAGTTTAAAATTTCAGGATAATCTCCTTCTGGACGTCTACCTGGCACCTCATGTTCGAAAATTATACGGACAAATTCGAAACCGTGGACTCATCCAATACTTTAGTCCCTATGCAACAGCCGATTTGAACAAAATGGCTGAGAGTTTTAATACATCCGTACCAGCACTGGAGAATGAACTCATGGGACTTATTTTGGATGGACAAATTCAAGGACGGATTGACTCACATAATAAAATTCTCTATGCAAAAAATATAGACGAACGGAGTGTCACTTTTGAAAAATCCTTGAAAATGGGTGAAGAATACGAGCGACGGACAAAGCTCATGCTCATTAGAACGGCTATCATCAAAGCAAATATTCAAGTAAAGGTAAACAAAAAAAAAAAAAAAATTCAATTAGCAAATTACAATTTCCTAATCCCTAATTCTAATCCATAATCTTCAATTTCCTACTCTTATGCTATAAATGAATACAAAATTACATTTTTTTTTCTCCTTTTAGAATGCTCATCGAGATGTACAGAATGAAGCTTTGGGAAATAGCAACGTAAGACTTCAACGGGAATAAGTTAAGAAAAGCGAAAAAGCCTTTTAAAGGCTAAATAATTGGTGATGAACACTATTTTGTTTTTGTTTTGCAAAAGACTTACTAAATTTTGCAAAATTTTGTGAGCAGACTTTCTCTGGTGTAACATTATTATTAATAATTGTTCCAATATCTTCAAAATGAGGTTGAAGAAAAAAATCTTCTTCAGTTTCATATTATCAAAAGTTTCATCTTGATACAAATGCATCGGAAACTGCGCGTGCTTTACAAATTTTGAAACAAGTTATCAAAAAAAAAAAAAAAATTGTTGTACTGATATTGCTGAGATGAGGTAAGAAGTAAAAAAAAAAAAATCTAATAATTGAATAATTCATAATTCACAGTTGACAGTCACAGTATTATGGATATTAATTTCATTATTTAATATGCATAATTTAATATGTGTCAGCTCTTTAGTTTTTTTTTTGTTCATTATTAGTAACATTTAAAACGACAAGTTTTTTTGTTTTTGTTTTTACGATTAACAATTACAACAGGTACAGAACGTTTCCTTTGTTCAACACAATAATGAATTTAACAATACAGTTTTTTTTTTAATAGTTAAAACATCACATTCACTTGCTCTTCCCACTTTCGTCAATAATATATAATTTGTGTAGCCTGAAAAAATAAATTTAATTTACAAGATTCTTCATTAGTTTGGTATAAATTAAAAAAACTCAAAACTCAACAAAAAAAAAAACTTTTTTTCTCTGAAGGTAAATAGTACGGAAATTGTAAGTTATGTAAGAAAGATACAAACATTTTTTTTTTTTCATAATTTCTGAATAATTGTGATTTTTAGGCGTTAAAGACTCAGGCCTAAGACTTAAACTTAGAATTATTATTTAGGAATATTAACTATTTTTTTTTAATTTTTTTAAAATTTTTTTTAAGTAATTTAAATACAATGAAATTAATTAAGATGGTAAAATTGGAGTACTTTTTTACTTTTGTTTTGTCTCTTTTGAGTCTCACAGGTACTCTTATAATATACCTAATGCTAGCGTATACTGTAAAAAAAAAAGTACTCCAACGTTAATTTTTCTTAAATTAATTTCATTATAAAAAAAAATGCAAAGTTTAATAATTACCCTAAAGTTACAGGACTAGAGAGTTTGTTTTGTTGTTGTTATTTTTTTTAAGAGTAGTTATAGTTCCTAAATGATAGGAACTCTAAAAATTGACTTTGACTTTGACCTTGACCTTGACCTCAAGGTCAAAAAATGAAAATTTTACATTTTCATTTTCATTTTTTTTTTAAATCAAAATCAAATTTTTTGGAAGTAAAATTTACCCGTAGTGGTAGGTAAAAATCCCTATTTTTTTAGATTACTTTGAGAGAATTTTTTTTTTTTTTTTTTTTTTTTTTATAAAATTAGGGAAAAGACAAAGGTAAAGAAAGGTCAAACTACACTTTCATTTTCTGTAATTGTTTCTTTTCCAAATGTATTTTTTTTATCTAATAATTTAGCTTGTGACTCTTCATCTCCAGATCCAAAATGTACTGGTGTTGTTTTATTATTTGGTGTTACATTTTGTGTCCCTGTTGGTGTAGTAGTAGTAGTAGTAGTAGTACCTCCTGATGTGACACCATTTCCATTAAGAATATTTTGAAACCATTTTTTAACAGAAGTTCCACTTGTTGATGATGGTTTACGTATTTTATCTTTTGAAATTTCTATTAATTTTCTATTACCTATTTGTGATTGGTTAGAATTTGATTTTGAATGTTTTCCACTCCCTTCACCCCCACCAGTAGTAGTAGTAGTACCTTCTAGACAAATTCCAAATTCATCACCATCTTCATCGAAAGATTCCGTATCTATTAATTCTTGATCAATTTGATTACAATTTGATACTAATTGTTGAGATTTTGATAGTAATTGTTGAGATGATGGTAGAATTGGATAATTTTCTTTATTACATTTCCCAAGGAGATGTGTATCTTCACCTTTTTCATCTAATGATGATGTATCATCATCATATCTTGGATTTTTAGATTCATTTTGGTTACCATGACTACTTGTCATCATCCATGGTTCTAAATCAATTAATCCACTACTACTATTCCATTTACCTTCATTTTTCTTATTATGTGTTTCAATAAGTTGAGTCAAATCTTCAGGAATATCAAGAGATTTTGATAATTTTCTTGTTTTAAGTATAGGTGGACCTAATGGAGATTCAATTTCTTCATCAGGAATTTGATCTAATGATCGAAATTCACGTCCAGCATTAACTAATGAATTTTTTTTTTCACGACGACCTAAATGTGCTATTTTTCTTCGTACTGGTGATAATAATGGTGGTTGTGATGGTGGTGGTTGTACTTTAATTTCATGATGTGGTATTGATACAAGTTTACTACTATTAGGGAGAGTTCTTACTGGTGATGTATCAGGACTTGCTGGTGATGATGAGTCACTTGGTGGTTCAATTGTTACTGCACAAAATTCTGTAACAGGACGAAATTTACTACGTTCATACCCTGTATTTTGGACAGCACCTAAATATACCAAAAAAAAAAAAAAATGACAAAAAACACTACTAGAAGAAGAAGATACATGAAATCAAAAATATATCAAAATTTTCATACCTTCTGAACAAGTCGAAGTTGCACTCACACTACCACTTCTCATCCTACCTATATTTTTAATTGGATTATGTTTTGGTGCAGATGTAGATATGAGATTTGATTCTTTTCGACGATTTGGTGATGGTGATGAATGTCTATTAACTGCTGAATTACTACCACCATTNAGATGTAGATATGAGATTTGATTCTTTTCGACGATTTGGTGATGGTGATGAATGTCTATTAACTGCTGAATTACTCCCACCATTACCACCACTACCATGTTGTGTTACATTTGATGAACTCAATTGTGAATTTCGAAGTGAAATGGATAATAATGCTGGATCAAAACTAGGTCTTCGAAGATAGTACGCTGAGTTTCTGGCAGCATTTAATAAAGGGTTACCACTACCCCCATGACCTCCACAAAATGACCCTGAAACACATACAAAAAAAAAAAAAAATATTTTTTTTTACTTCATCGAAACTAACCCTAACCCATTTCAAAAATTAATTAATTTTTACAACAAACCTTGACGAGAGACGTTCACACTACCCGCGACTTTCGGTGAAGCACGACGACGAAAACTTGGTTGGTCGGCAAAATTACCTTTAAAAAAGATACACAAAAAAATAAGAATATAAGAAGAAACGTTAGAATAATTATTTCTAAAGAGCCTCAGGGCAAACTACTCTAGCNCGACTTTCGGTGAAGCACGACGACGAAAACTTGGTTGGTCGGCAAAATTACCTTTAAAAAAGATACACAAAAAAAATAAGAATATAACAAGAAACGTTAGAATAATTATTTCTAAAAAGCCTCAGGGCAAACTACTCTAGGAACTTAATCTCTAATTAATAATAGTATAAATCAAATTAAAAATCTTAATATAATTTTACCAATCCCTGTGGGTCTACAGAAGAGTGGTTTGAGATCATCTTTATTTTCTAATTTCTTTGGCTTGATGGCACCTTCTGTAGAACTAAGGAGCCAATGTGTCAACACATTACCTTTCCCTTTCAAATGGACATAACCCCTATATGACATAAAAAAAAATTTTTTTTTTCTCATCATGTCATCCACATACATATCTCCATGTCATTTTTTTTTCTCTCTCTCTCTCTCTCAAGTCTCAACATTCTTTACTTACCGTTCTTCTGTCACATAACCTCCTTGTGCATCCAATGCTTCTTTACATTCGTTACTGATGTGAATTTTGAGTGGTTCTCCATTAGATTCCATCCGAGAAGAAGTGTTCACCTGTCAAAATGAAAATCCAGGTGAGAATTCTTTAAAAAAAAAACTCAATAACACAAACAAACACAAAAAAAAGAGTAGTTAATCACTTNTCCATTAGATTCCATCCGAGAAGAAGTGTTCACCTGTCAAAATGAAAATCCAGGTGAGAATTCTTTAAAAAAAAACAACTCAATAACACAAACAAACACAAAAAAAGAGTAGTTAATCACTAACAGTGTCACCAAAAAGACAGTAACGTGGCATCGTAAGACCTACAACTCCAGCACAAACAGGACCTGAATGCATTCCAATTCGAAGCTTGAGGGTTTCATTTGGACGATGGGCAATTCTATATTGAAGTATTGCCTGTCGGAGGTCAAGGGCCATGGAAGCTATATGACCTGCATGTTCAATATTCCGTATTGGACACCCTGAGACCTATATAATCAAAATCAAAATCAAATTGTCAAAAATTGTCAAAAATTGTCAAAAAAAAAAAATTTTTTTTTTTTGCAAAANAAAAAAAATTAATATTAAAAAAAAAAAAAAAAAAAAAAAAAATCAACCAAGTCGTACTTACCACCATATAAGCGTCACCAATTGTCTAGAAATTAAACAAAGAGAACCTTGATTAATAATTCCTATCCCTTCATGGTTTTGGTGTTAATTACAATAATTTAACAAGTATTTTCAATTAAAGTTCAAACTTTAAATTTGGTTTATTTATAGTAAATTCATTGGAATAGAATAGAAATTACCTCGACTTTGTATACATCGTAGCCTTGGATGATTTCATCGAAGAGTGTATAGAGATCATTCAGAAAATTAACAACCTAGAAAAAAAAAAAAAAACCCCCCCAAACAAAATTAATTAAAGGTATGTCTTTCTTCTAATTAATTGAGTTACTCTACTCTAAACTACAAAATCCAAACTCCCAAAAGCTCAAATTACATCAACACTCAACAGACTATATAATTAGTGAAACAAGTGAAAATCATCTATGTTTCAACAATAAAAATTCAAATTGTATATACTTTTTTTTTTTAAAATTATATACCAAAAATTCAAAAAACTTATACACCAAATTATAAATTTTAGTATAAACATATAAACATATTATAAACATATAAACTATAATTTTAATTTTAATAAGTGTATATATTTTCATATAACTCTTTTTTTTTAGGGTTTAAAATTCAAAAAATGATATTTAAAAATGGGTTAATTTACCTCAAATGGAGTACTTTCTGCCGACATTTGAGTAAATCCAACAATGTCTGAAAAATAAATTGTAACCATTTCAAAGGATTCGGGTTCGATCCCATCTCCCATCGTTAGTCTCTCCGCTACAGGCCTCAAAAATAAACGAAATCAAGTTCAAATTAATCATTTTCTTATTGTTAAAAAAAAAATTATTAATATTCATTCTCATTGTTGTAAATATTAAAAAAAAAATTCCTTACATAGGTAACATCCGATGGAGGAGATCTTCAGTCTTTTTCTTTTCAATTTGAAGAGCAAATGTCCTGGCACTGACCAAATCTTCTAAATTATGAGTATGTTTTTCCATCATTACCATCATTTGATCAACAATGTTAGAAGACCTGGGAATAACAACAATGAAAAAAAAATTTGACTTTTTTAGAACAAAAATTAGACCGTTTTAGAACAAAAATTAGACCCTTTTAGAACAAAAATTAAAAAAAAAAAAAAAAAAAAAAATTTTTCCTGGTTGTTTCCACTGAAACATGTAAATCCTTGAGAAAATAATCTCATTTCTTTCCAAATTATTAAATTTTCTCTTTAATTAATTTTTCATAAATTTCATTACTACTTTGGAGAGTAAATAACATGTCGAAAATTTTTTTAATATTTTCATTTTCATTCTCTCNTTTCTTGGTTCCTGGTCACTGAAACATGTAAATCCTTGAGAAAATAATCTCATTTCTTTCCAAATTATTAAATTTTCTCTTTAATTAATTTTTCATAGATTTCATTACTACTTTGGAGAGTAAATAACATGTCGAAAATTTTTTTAATATTTTCATTTTCATTCTCTCTCGTTTCAATAACTCATTTCCGTCAGAATTGAATTTTGACTCATAAATTTCAAAACTATTTTTTGAAAAGTTGGGGAAAGATTTCGATGAAATGAAAATAAGGAATTATTATTAAACACTCTCTCTATTCTGACTTTCTCTCGATAATATATAAAAAAAAAAAAAAAAAAAAAAAAATTTTTTTTCTACCACCACACTACCAACTATACTACGGTAAAAAATATTCCAACATTCGAACTCTACTCTAGTACATAAAAAAACTAAAGTTATAAAAACTTTTGAAGGTATCGTAATAAAATGATATTATGTTCTCTTTACATCTTGATTATATTACTCCTAAGTCCTAACCTTTTCATTGGATGAGCAGGCGCAGGCGCACTCGGTACAATAATACTATGCCATTTAAATATAATCAAGGTTGGAAAAAATTTTAAAATTANTCCAACATTCGAACTCTACTCTAGTACATAAAAAAACTAAAGTTATAAAAACTTTTGAAGGTATCGTAATAAAATTATATTATGTTCTCTTTACATCTTGATTATATTACTCCTAAGTCCTAACCTTTTCATTGGATGAGCAGGCGCAGGCGCACTCGGTACAATAATACTATCCCATTTAAATATAATCAAGGTTGGAAAAAATTAAAAAAATTTTTTTTTTCAATTATTTATAGAATTAAAAAATTATTAATAATAAATAATTATTACACAGTAATTAATCATTAAGAATGAAATTATTTACAAAAAAATTTTTAACTTAATTTCATATCAAATTTACTAACATTTAATTCCTTTACAGGTAATGATGAAGTCAAATACTGTATGAAAAACAAAAACAAAAAATTATTAACAAATATGAAAAAATTTAAGACTTTTGTTTGACAAATAACGTACAATAAATACTTATATTTTACTTTATTTTTCGCTATTTTATTTTTTATAATTCTATTTTTCGCTATTTTATTTTTCATAATTTTATTTTTCGCTATTTTATTTTTCATAATTTTATTTTTCGTTATTTTATTTTTTATAATTTTATTTTTCGTTATTTTATTTTTTATAATTTTATTTTTTGCTATTTTATTTTTCATATTTTATTTTTCGCTATTTTATTTTTCATAATTTTATTTTTCGCTATTTTATTTTTCATTATTTTATTTTTCGCTATTTTATTTTTCATAATTTTATTTTTCGCTATTTTATTTTTCATAATTTTATTTTTCGCTATTTTATTTTTCATAATTTTATTTTTCGCTATTTTATTTTTCATAATTTTATTTTTCGCTATTTTATTTTTCATAATTTTATTTTTCGCTATTTTATTTTTCATAATTTTATTTTTCGCTATTTTATTTTTCATAATTTTATTTTTCGCTATTTTATTTTTCATAATTTTATTTTTCGCTATTTTATTTTTCATAATTTTATTTTTCGCTATTTTATTTTTCATAATTTTATTTTTCGTTATTTTATTTTTCATAATTTTATTTTTCACTATTTTATTTTTCATAATTTTATTTTTCGCTATTTTATTTTTCATAATTTTATTTTTCACTGTTTTATTTTTCATAATTTTATTTTTTATAATTTTATTTTTCGCTATTTTATTTTTCATAATTTTATTTTTCGCTATTTTATTTTTTACATAAATTTATATTTTATTTTATTATACCAGGAATTATTCATTTTACACTTATTGTAGTGATTTTTATTAATAATTCTATCAACCTGTATCATTTTTCATCTAAAAGTATTTCTTTATTTCTTTATTTTGTAATTTTAAGAAAACTATGCAATTTAGCTTATTTAGCTGTATCAAATGCTTGGATTTTTTTTTTTTTTTTTTTAATTTTTAATTTGTAACGCGCACNTTAAATTTTAATTTGTAACGCGCATTTCTAAAATTTTGATAAATATCAATTGACTTAAATCCCAATTTTACTAATTTCCCTATCCTATTATTTTTATTATTTTCAAAAATTCAAACCTAAAACTTTGTGTGTAAAAATTGTAAATAAAAAAACAAACTTACATTCCTTCCTTGAGTGGTTTGAGTCTTTCACGAATAGCCCTAAAGGTTGGACGACTTTCTGGTAATTCGTCCCAAGCTTCACGGATGAGTCCCATTACATATTCTGGACATTGACTAGGAGACTCTTCAAGAAAGTTGAGGTCAGGGCGGAATGGAGGATTTGTTCCTGCTCGAACATTTTCAACAATCACTACAAAGAATCAAAACATCAAAATAACTAACAATAGAGCTCCCAATATATATATAAAAAAAAAAAAACAAAAAAAAAACTAATATTAATAATTTTCATACGTTGAGGATCAGAGTCACATCGACCATAGGGACCTTTTCTGCCATAAATTTCATATAGAATAATGGCAAAAGCGTATACATCTCCTTTAGGTAAACTAAGAGTCATAGACCCTTTTTCACGTAAAAGTTCAGGAGCTTTCCATAAAAGATTTTGATAGAAACGATGAGGTTGAGTTGGGTCAAAAATCCCAAGACCTGCTGGTTGTTGGAGTTCAACTAGACCAAAGTCAGTTAATTGAAGAACCCATCGTGATGTGATCACGCAATTCGAACTCTTCAAGTTACCATGGCACGCGATGTCAGATTCATGTAGAAATATCATACCCTGAAAATTACCAGAGAATGACAGGAGTAAGATCAAATTAATGAAATACAACAATATGTTCAATGAAACGAAATAACCACACAGACAGCTACAATGTATAACAATTATTTTTCACTTCACTAAAGAAACACTTTGGATCTCCTTGAACAAATTTTCTTATTGTCCTACTTAGAGTTTTTATTGACTCATGTCATGACTCATGAGTCATCAGTTACTCTGACATCTGACTACATCTTTCCAAATACCTCAATGTAAAATTTGAAATTGTTGGGTTTATACCCCCCCCNCCCCCCCCCCCCCCCCGAAGAGTCAATTATTTCATGCCTCATCGCCTTCTAACATAATGTTGATGTATATATGACTCAAAAACTTTGTCTCATGTGACTTTACTTAAATTTTATGTTCTTTTTGTAGGGCTTAAGTTAAAACCAGGAGTTATGGAGTTACGTGACTCTTATGTCTCTTAACTCATGCATAACCACCGTCACGTCAAGTTACCACCATGTCATGACTCGGAGTCCTTAAGAAATTAGTGACTGACTCAATTGGAAAATGCTGAAGCTGCTTTGTCATGACTCATGACTGACTCAATTGGAAAATAATGAAACTGCTTTGTCACGACTCATGACTGACTCAAATGGAAAACACTGAAGCTGCATTGTTATGACTCATGACTGACTCAATTGGAAAACACTGAGACTGCTTTGTCATGACTCATGACTGTCTCAATTGGAAAATGCTGAAGCTGCTTTGTCATGACTCATGACTGACTCAATTGGAAAACACTGAGACTGCTTTGTTATAACTCATGACTGACTCAATTGGAAAACACTGAGACTGCTTTGTCATGACTCATGACTGTCTCAATTGGAAAATGCTGAAGCTGCTTTGTCATGACTCATGACTGACTCAATTGGAAAACACTGAGACTGCTTTGTTATAACTCATGACTGACTCAATTGGAAAACACTGAGACTGCTTTGTCATGACTCATGACTGTCTCAATTGGAAAATGCTGAAGCTGCTTTGTCATGACTCATGACTGGACTCAATTGAAAAACACTAAAACTACATTGTTATAACTCATGACTGACTCAATTGGAAAACACTGAGACTGCTTTGTCATGACTCATGACTGACTCAAATGGAAAACACTGAAGCTGCATTGTCATGACTCACGACTCACTCAATTGGAAAATACTGAGGCTGCTTTGTTATAACTCATAACTGACTCAATTGGAAAACACTGAAGTTGCTTTGTCATGACTCATGACTGACTTAATTTGAAAATATTGACGCTGCTTTGTNCAATTGGAAAACACTGAAGTTGCTTTGTCATGACTCATGACTGACTTAATTTGAAAATATTGACGCTGCTTTGTCGTGACTTGTACTCACTACTCGGAGTCACTTAGAAATTGATGACTCTTATGACTCAATTTAAAAATATGAATCATTGAGTCATAAGTCATGGACCATGAGTCATGACTCGACTGACCTAATGCTCCTCCTATCTCAATACACCCACCGTTTATATTTCCACCTTTTGAAAAGTCTTCCCGCCATTATTAATTTGAAAATTCTAGTCATTTAAAAACTCCAAATTAGTAATGAGATTGATTGTTAATGTGACGTAATGTTAGTGTTGAAATTCCTTTATTAACTATTTACTAATTTTCAAATATCACTTCCAATTATTTTTTCCTTTTTATATCTAACACCAAAAATCAAAAGTCATCAAATTTGAAATAAAAAAAAAAAAAGTCATAATTTTTAAAATCATTCAATCATTTTGTTTCTCCATCAATTCCAAACACCTTTACTTATATTAGTTTCATAAATAATTTATCCTATAAGAAATTTATCTAATTTCTTGTTTCAAACTTATTAAATTTAATCAGATTACATAAGAAATCTTTCAAAATTCATTTATTTTGAGCTCCATGATCGAAAAATAAGACAAAATCAAAATCCGAAGACTTTGGGCTTTCTAATGAATCTATTCGCGTAAATCATTCCATTTAAATGTAAATGAGTCCACAGTCCTTACTTTCCTAATAAAGCTTACTCATAGTACAAAAAAAAANTCATTCCATTTAAATGTAAATGAGTCCACAGTCCTTACTTTCCTAATAAAGCTTACTCATAGTACAAAAAAAAATTCTAGTTTACCAAAGTCTCATCACCCTACAGTTTCGGATTCACACATTTTCAAAATTTGAAGTTTGAAATTTCTTTTCATTATTTCGTTTCATTTTCATTACTTGGTAGAACAAGAAAAAATAATTTTTTTTTTGTCTTACCTTAATTAAGTCGTGGATAAGTGANAGTTTACCAAAGTCTCATCACCCTACAGTTTCGGATTCACACATTTTCAAAATTTGAAGTTTGAAATTTCTTTTCATTATTTCGTTTCATTTTCATTACTTGGTAGAACAAGAAAAAATAATTTTTTTTTTGTCTTACCTTAATTAAGTCGTGGATAAGTGACGCAATGAAAGAATTATCAAGTCGAATGTCTTCGTTTTCTGCAACATCCTAAAAAAGTTAATTAAAATAGAAAAAATCATTTAAAAATTCATTCAAAATTTCACATATGGAAAACTTTATGTCAATTTTTTTTTTTTAAATACAAAAAAAAACATTGTAAGACGAAGAAGAAGAAGAAAAAAAAATCTAATTTCAGAGATGTGACCTTTGAGTATAATTTTGAAGTAAGGAGTTCATATTGGAATTTCAAATGAGAATTATTCATGTGTTGTTGGGAGTTTTTTTTTTTACCACAAATCCCAGTAGACTGAATTACCACCGTATAAAATCTCATTTAAAATTCGACTCCAACTCTTTCATTTTTATTAGATGAAGAATAAAACCCCAATGGAAAAAAAAAACATCAAAAATGTAACAAGAAAGAGTCCAGAAAATTTTTTTTTCTAAGTTATTGAAAGGTTACGAAAAGTTTTCCTATATGTACAATTTTTTTTTTCCGATTCGCTGACTTGAAACAGTCTTCAATGAAAACACTCGTAGGAATTAAAAAATTGGTTCACTTCACAGTAAACTGAAGTTTCAAAAAAAGAAAAAAAAAAAACCTTTCTCACTTTCTTCGTATTCATTTTACTTTCAATTCAAAGTAGTATGTATACTTCTGTATTTCTGAGAAGAAAAACCCATGTAATAGCAACAAACACTTTTCTTTTCACAAATTTCAAACTTTTTTTTTTTACCCTAAAAAAAAGTTTGCTAAATTTTTTTTTTTTTTTCAAATCCAAAACTTGAAAATGAAAATATCACAAGAACTAATAGAAAAAATAAAAAAAAAATTCATTTTTACTTCCACATGTCTTAAATTTATAAATGATGAGGCAATCCTCTTTTGTGGTTACAAGTTAGAAGAACCAATTAGAACACAATGTTAAAATAATATTTCATAAAATGTTCTCTTTCAAAATTTCTGGGACTCATGTTACAACAATAACCAAAAATTTCTAATTTCTACTCTCTATTATCATCAAACTATTTGAATAATTTAAAAAATTTCACCAAAAAATTATGATTTTAAGAAATAAAAATAAGAGTACACAAAAAAAAAACACAAGTACTCAAAGTTTCTCACCCAATTAAAAATTATGCGCAATCAAAATTAAAATTTTATAAAATTTATGAAAACATTAAATAAAAACAGTTGCCACCGTACTCATGTTTTCTCATCCAATATATAAAAATTAAAAAAAAAAAAAAAAAAAAAAAAAGAAAAAGATTATTGTTCCTAATTTTAAATCTTTATCATGAAAAATTGTAACTTTCAACAATGAAAATTATTTAATTGTTCCTAATTCAATTAATTTTCACCGCTGGTGACTAATTTGTGTGTATAATTATTATCTAAAGAATCAGAGCGAAGAAAGCGATTAGAAGAAGACACAGTGGTGGGTCTTTCTCCTAAACATTAAAAAAAAATCCAAAAAAAAAAAAAAAAAAAGATGAGAAGAAGCAATTTCACTTATAATAAACTCTTCGCGTTTCCTTTGATCTAAATAACTCAATTATTAATTTTTTTTTTTCCGAAATATCAGAACCAGAATGAAATTGCGGATTTCCGTTTGAGCTTATTAGAGAAAGTTCATTGACGATTGTAGGAGGAGTTATCCTTAGCTCAAGGCTTATTATATCAAACAAAAAAATACTTCAAAGAAAAAAACACTACTACCNAAAAAAAAAAAAAAAAAAAAAAAAAAAAAAAAAAAAAAAAAAAAAATTTTTTTTTTGGTAACAACTTTTCAAAATCTTTTCTGTTCATTTAATATTTTCTAATAATAATTTCATCTTTTGTATATGAAAATAGACAAATAAACTTACCAAAAGAGATCCTTTTCCACAGTAGTCATAGACAAGAGAGATTTCCATTGGTTGAATAACAGCTCCATAAAAAGTGTTGATATTAGGATGACCCATTTCCCTCATATAACGCATTTCTTTCATTGTCTGTCTAGAAATGACATATTTTTTTTGTAGTTTGAGCTCTTTCACCCTTACTACAGCCCCTTTGAAATTTGCTGTTGCACAGTAAACTTGTCCAAAACTTCCAACACTCACAACGCTCAGTAAACTCATCTAAAAAAATATATAAAAAAAACACAAGAGAAAGTTTTTATTCAAATTTATGGAAATTATTCAAGGAGAAAGTAGAGAGAAGGGATTTTCTACATGACTTGTAACGCCCTAATCAGTAAGATTTACAACAAAACTCTATTCACAACGAGTAGTAGACTATTCTAAAGATTACAAAATTCAACCATCGTTCATGGAATTAAACAAAATTATACACATTGTTGTTAAGCGAACCAACGGTTACGAGAATTTGTAGAAATAAGTTACATAGCAAAAGATACGAATCTCAAAAGTATAAAACTTAAAATGAAAGAGAAAAGTTTATATAAGAAGAAGAGAAGAAAAAAAAAAGTTTTATGGTAAAGATCCAATATGTCTTTACCAGGGTNTCTATTCACAACGAGTAGTAGACTATTCTAAAGATTACAAAATTCAACCATCGTTCATGGAATTAAACAAAATTATACACATTGTTGTTAAGCGAACCAACGGTTACGAGAATTTGTAGAAATAAGTTACATAGCAAAAGATACGAATCTCAAAAGTATAAAACTTAAAATGGAAGAGAAAAGTTTAAGAAGAAGAGAAGAAAAAAAAAAGTTTTATGGTAAAGATCCAATATGTCTTTACCAGGGTTTGAAGATTGAAATCAGGATTTAAATCAAAATTTAAATCGAAAAAAAAATCGATTTTTTTTTTAGATTTTTATTTTATCCAATAGCATGAGCTTGTAGCTATAGTTTGTAATTGAACTGCGCGACAATACTGTTTTTAAATTGAGATTCTTAACTCTAAATTTCGTTCTAGATGGATAAATAAAGCAGTTAAAAATTTCAAAATTCGAATTACAAAAAATTTTTTAACCCATATTAGTAACTTAGACATAAAATCTGAGTCATAATTGTGATAAAATCGATAAACCCAGCAACTAAATTCATTTGGACAAACTAGAGATGTTGCGGATATCCGGCGCCTAAACTCTGCCGGATAGACTATATCCGCCGTTGACCGGATACTTATAGGCATCCGCGCGGATAATTTTCTAGACAATTTTTTCAGAAATCCTAAAAAAAATTAATCAATAATTTTATTAGATTTATTATATTGAAGTATAATATTAAATGTATTAGAGAGTTTAAAAATGACCCCTGCACGTTCGCGTGAAATGAGTCAAAACTCATATCGACATCGAAATTTAAGGGTTAATAAGAATGATGTGCAATATGAGTTTTATCAAGTAAGCATTGCCGGATATCATATCCGATATCCGATATCCGGCAATCAAAAAACGCCGGATATCCGATATCCGGTAAACCTGCCGGATATACTATCCGCAACACCCCCTAGGACGAACTCTTCCTATCGATATTTTGTCACAAAAAAAAACCATTAGGTGACATTTGTCACAATGGTGACAAAATGTCACCATTGCATTTTTTTTTTTCGAATTTATATCTCATCTCACACATCTTTTTTTTCTTCTGCCAATTGAAATTATAAAAATATAAAAATCCAAAAACAACCCCCTCAAAAAAAATCAAACTTTTTAGAATTTTTATTATAAAAATTCAATTTTTTTGAACTCTGGTCTTTACTCTTATGGGGTAAATTTTTACTTTCGAACGTAAAAGTTAGTTTTATAAAGTAAAAGAGAACGTAAAGAGTTGGACAGAGTCTCATAAATAATTGAAAACGACCAACTAGAGGTTATGTAATGAAGTTTTCGATAAGAATTCCCACACTATCGAATAATTTGCTTACATTCTAGCTATTTTCGATTTACAACAAAAAAAAAAAAAAAATACAAAAATACAAAAATACAGTCTAAAATTGAATCAAAAAAAATTTTTTTTTTTTTTTTGAAATCTCATAACACTTTACTTCACCACACATTCAAAATCTAAAGCCCCGCCGAAACAGCTTGTGGGATCATACCCCACCAGAGACCATCTTTTTGGATTAATCGCTATTTCAAGCCTTGGCGGGGTAGTCATATCCAGTCAAATCCGGAGAGTGAACTTAAATTCTAAAAAAAAATCCACACCTACTATTTTAAAAATTTCCTTCTCTGACTTTTATGCGTTTCATAATAATCCAAATAATCCCATCTTTTTATTATACAAAAAAAAAAAAAAAAAAAAAAAAAAAACTACCGGAAGTAGACAAATTTCCGAGTTTTGATAATAAGAACCTATCAGAAGCAGAATAATATTATTTAATGGTTGACTGAGTGTTATGGATGTTAGTCTAAAATGTGTCCCTAGTGTGATTATTGGATTCAAAATCTCGTATTGGAAGTGTTGAAAATGGAAATTGAGAAGGTTCATATGGAAATGATCTTTACTATGTAGTTTATCCAGGAAAAACCTATTGTCAATTTCACACTCCGAAAAAGATCCAATTCAAATTTATAACAATAGGAAAGTCCAAAAAAAAAAAAATAGAAGGGAAATGAGAAGAGAGAGTGAAATGTCAAGGAGTCAAAAAGATCGACAAAATATTCAAGAGATGTTCTTCCACTCCTCTTCACTCTAATCCATGTCATATTAAACTCCAAATGTCATACTCGAAAATCGATGTTAAAAATCAAAAAAAAAATAATATTTTATACAGAGTAGTTAATCTTGTTTTACATTCAACATTCACTTTATCCACTTTCACTTTAGCTCCTCTCATCAGCTTAGTTCCTCCTACCGATGCTTTTCTCTAATAACATAAGAACAAAAAAGGCTGAACAAATCAAAAATTTCAAAAAAAAAAAATTTCAAAAAAAAATTTCAAAAAAAAATTTCAAAAAAAAAAAAAAAATTAAAAAAAAAATTAAAAAAAAAAATTAAAAAAAAAAAATTAAAAAAAAAATTTCATTTACTTCAATTAACTCAGCAGACTCCAATAATTTATGGACTCTTGCATACACTCAAAATTTATGCCTATGAGGATAGGATGAACAACCCACTTTATCAAAATTAAAATTAAAAAGTTACAATTTTTTCCAACAAAATTAGCAACAAAATTAAAAAGTAAATCAAAATCAGTTTTTTTTTTCTTATTTTTCTAAAAAAAATTCAAAAAATTTAACTTTTTCTCTAATTCATCATCTATTTTTCTTTAACTTAATTACATAATACCACATGTTGTTATAACATAAAATGGGTTAACCCTGAGTGCAAGAAGCAAGATGCAAGTAAAAAAAAAAACCCTCCGAATTATTGTTTCATATAACTTGACAAGGGTTAATAATTTGAAATTTTAAAATTCATTTTTTGACAACTCTGAAGTAATAAATTATTAAAAACAGTAGTTTTTAAGCTAAAAGTACGCAACAATTTGTATACAGTTCTAAGCTCTAGTGTCAAAGGAAGAAAAAAAACCTGTCAAATATGAAGAAAAAAAAAAAAAAAAAAAAAAAAAAAAAANTTTTTTTTTTTTTTTTTTTTTTTTTTCAAACTTTCTCTGACTGTGAGAAGTAATAATATTTGTTTTTGGACTTACTCTTGAGAGTGGGTGTTCCCCAAAGAGTTGTGGAAACTGAAGTTCATCCTTATCAATTTTCCATAAGAGCCCTTCAATTTCTTGTTCAATTTTCCATTTTCTATAAAAACTTGCTGCAAAGGCAACTACAACAATGAGAGTAAAACCAAGAAGTCCTGCTGTAATCATGGAACGTGAAATTGTACTTGAGGGACAATGTTCATTACGGAAACCACATTTTGGTGAATCTGCTGGTGGTTGATTATTCTCCCACTCAATCTTCTCTAAGAATTTGATTTTCTACATACAAATTAAATAAATAATAAATAATCACAATTACATACTAAAACTAGAAATTTTTAAATATATTTTAGTAATTTATTTATTATTACAGGTAATGTATGATTTCCTTCTGTTGGTGGATGAAAATTGGCCACAGGAATCATAAAATGGTCACAAGTAAAGTCTTTAAGTTCAAAATGATTTTTCTTATATGCTATAACAGTATAATTCCCTTCTGAGTCTCCATTTGCATCGATTGAGATTCGAGCTCCAGTAATACCTAAAAAAAAAAAAAAAATTTTAAGAATTTCAATTTCTAATTAAAATTTTCATTTAGCAAATTCAATAATGAATTTGAATAATTAACTAATTAACACTATTAAATTCAACTTCTTCTAAATCAAATTACTAGTCAAAATTCACTCTATCAAAATCATTATTGAACTGCCCTTTAGAATTTAGAATTTTGAATTTTCGAATAAACTTTCACTTTTCTAAAGTACTTATCTTTCTTTAAACAACTTAAATATATTTCTATTTAGGAACTTTATTGTCAAAAAGTTTAAAAAAAAAATTAAAAAAAAAACAAAAATTCACACAGCTTCAAAATTATGCAAAATTTTACGTTTCATGTCAAAAAACAATGAACTACTAAATAAAGAGAATGAATTTGAAAGAAAACTGAAATTGAACACAGAGATCAAAATGCAGTGACTAACAACTCATTTAAATCCATTCCTAACGTGAATATTGAAAAGTTTTGATTTTTCTTTTTGAAAAAGTTAAAGTTAAAAAAAAAAATCCTTTTTAACCCTACTCAACTACGTTTATTTTGATTTTGTTTTTAGATTGCTTTGAATGAATGAAAAGTAAAAAATGAAAAAAAGAAAAAAAAAACTATTCTGTTCCTTACTGAACCAAAAAGTGAAAAAGTCAACAAATTTTCTCTCAACTATGTATATTAAACTCCTTTCTTCGTTATTTCATTTCCCATCATAAAATTTTCCTTAGGCAAAAAAAAAAAAAAAAAAAAAAAAACAGAAAAAAAAAAAAAAAAGAAAAACCCAAAAGTTATTTTGATAATAGATTCCTTTCATCTTTTTCTTAAGTAGTTATTTCTAAGGATTCCAGACTATTTAATAACTTGCTAAGGTAAAGGTAAACTAAAAGAAATAGAAAATTGATCAATCACTCTTGTTTCTTATAACTAGAAAAATAATAATAATATCCTTATAATATAATATATAATTCCCTTTTCTCTTGTTTTCTACTCTTGTCTCTATGGTTACTCAATTATGAAAGTGAAACGTCTCGACGGTGTAAGGCGTGGTGGTAGCTCATAAAATTATATTTTATATTTTATCAACTCAATATTTTCCACTTCATACCAAAAACTGTCACTTTCACTTCATCGAATTTCACTCCTAAAAACAAAAAACAAAAAAAAAACAAAAAAATAAAATAAAACTAAAACTAAAGACTTCCACCTAACAATTTCATCACAAGATCCTCAAAATATTACTTTACATTATTAAATAATAATCAAATGAATAAAACATTACCAATTTCAAAAAAAAAAAAAAAAATTAAGAAAACCATTTTCAAAAATTTATAACTTCGAAACGATTTTAGTATTATAAGCTTAAAAAATTCTCTTTAAAACCAATCCTACAACCAAAAAAAAAAACCTTAAACCAAAAAAAAAACCTTAAACCAAAAAAAAAACTCTCAAAAGCAATCACCAAAAATTTTTTCAAAAATCTCAACCTATTGACCTAATTCCAATGAAATCGTCTAATTGTGTTGTAACTTGAATTATTTGTGTGTAAAAAAACTCAAATTGCTCCTTTTCTTTTCAAAACTACACACTTAAAACTCTATAAAATTACTCTACAAAAAAAGCTAATCGTTTTATCAGACTTATTGCTTCGTAAACACAAATTAAAGTTTAGTTTTTTGTAGACTCAAAAAAAAAAAAAAAAAAATTTTTAGACTAAAATTTTCAGTTTTATTTACGCCAGAGAAAAGCATCTAAAAGAAGAGAAAAAAAAGTTGTTGACTATGAAATGAACGTTGTTGGGTGAATCTTGAAGGAGAAAAGGAGCGTGTAGATCAAAAGAATCGGAAACCAACCAATCACAATTATTGTCACTTTGACTAAACCAATAAGACATGGTTTTCCTTTTCGCTACACGCAGTATCCATCTTCACCATCTTTCAACCAATCATTACCAATGTCTCTCCACTTTGAGCCATTATTAATGATGAGAAAATTACAAACACTTTTTTTATACCTTTTTGATAGATAAAAAAAAATAAGTATATAATATATAACTTATATTATATAATACATACATAAACTATAAAAATATAAAAAAAACTCACTTACTTTCATAGTATTTCATATCTATAATTGCTTGAAAAATCCCTCTCCCATCCCTTGCCAATTTTTGAATATCATCCTTCCGATTACTCTTTCGCCACATTGTATCCAGGGCTTCTGCATATAGTATCACAGAGTCGTATAAATTAGCTGCATAAATTGGCACCTGAATAAAATATATTTAAAAAAAAAACATTTTCATTACAAGTAACGATTTACCAGGTTTACAATTTTTAGAGTGTTCAATAACCTGGGGCATTCATATTCAAATCCCCTTTCCCGGGACAATCAGGGTTTATTGGGAGTTACAAGGGTTTATAGGGATATTCGTCTTGTTTGGGGCGAGTTGGGACACTACTAATCAGGTTTTTACGGTAAAACAAGAAAACCCAAATTTATTATTATTTTCGACAAAGTAAAATTCAAGTATAACCAGCCACACATGGACCTTTTGGATACACCGTACCTTTGAGTACGGAAGGTACGCCGTATGTACGCCGTATGTACGCCGTACCCCGTACCTTAGGTACGGGATACGGTACGGTACGTCAGTTGAGGTGCAGGTACGGCGTACCCAATTTTAAATATTTTTTTGTAACTGATTTAGCTACAAAGGTACGCAAAGTACGCTTATGTACGGCGTATCCCGTACCTAAGATACGAATACGGTACGATACGGCAATGATTTTTTAACCAAGTACGGGGTACGCCTCTATCGTAGCAACAGGTACGAGGTACGTAAGGTACGGTACGGTACGGCGAGAATTTTTCCGTCAGGTACGGGATACGGAAGGTACGGCGTACCCAAAAGGCCCACGTGTGTAACCAACTTAGATTCACTCAAATGAATAGTTTACTTTTGAATGAAGAGGGAAAAAAGAATCCTAATTGGCGGTTAATAAAATGAAATACAAATTTGAATTTCAATAACCCACAATAACCCATATTATCCCCCTAGGATATTAAAATTTTAGCGGGTTTTCAACCCCCATAAACCCTGATTAACCCATCCCAACAATATTCCCCTTGCACACCCTGACAATTTTAGCCATGATCATAGAAAATGAGTTTATATGACAAAAAGACTCTATTATGACTCAGTTTATATGTAAATTTGCTATNAATTTTAGCCATGATCATAGAAAATGAGTTTTATATGACAAAAAGAATTTGCTATAAAAAAAAAATCAAAATGAGTAATGAAGTTAGTTTTAAAATCTTCTTCTTACGTGTTTCTTCCATTTAAGTCCTAAGAGATTGTCTTTAAAATTGAAAGGTGGCTTGTGAGAGTAAGCAGTCACTTCTTCAGAGAAAGTATCATAAGATTGATTTGGTGGTGAAGGTGCCACTACTAATAAACTTCGAGCTGTCCGATGTTCAAAATTATTCAAATTTCGACAATTTCCAGCATTGTTGAAATCTGTTAGTTCTATAACACAAAAAAAAAATTTTTTTTTTTGTCATGAATAATGAATTTTTACAACCTAATTCAATAATACATGACAGAACAGTTAACATAACTCTCCTAGTAGAGCCCGAGACCGAGACCGACTCCGAGCCGGAGTCTGAGCCCAAGTCCGAGCCCGAGCCCGAGCCCGAGTCTCAACCCGAACCCAAGCCCGAGCCCGAGACCGACCCCCACCCCCACCCCAAGTCGTTAAAAAAAAGCATAAAATTTTTTGAAAAATTGTGCATAAAAGCTTCCGACTTTCTCCTACTTTCTCTTTATTTATTTTTCTTCATAGTTCTTTAAGTTCTTTATAACTCCTTTTGGCTGAAATAAAAATAAGTTTCTTGACCCCTAATGCCTATGTAACTCACGATGAGACTTTTTTTTAAGTTAATAAATCATTTTCTCCACCCACTATTCCATATAAACTCTTTGAGACATGTGTTTCTCGTGTATCTCCAATCACCACTATACTTTCTCTACTTTACAGCCTTTCAACATAACATACTTACTAACCACTCCTAAACCTTAAAACTAAGACTTTCCCCTATATGCTCTATTGAGAAAAAAGAAGAAAAAAAATAAGAAAAAGTTAAAGTAGTAAAAAAGCAAGGTTTTCTTGCTTTTCACCATAGAGGAAATGGCGTGACGAAGGTCAATTAAGACCCACAATTTCTCTTCCTAAAGTATTATTAACTTTCTCTAGAGTTGTCAGAAAATTATGAAAAAACGATTTTTTTTTTTTTTTTTTGAAACTTCGTCCAACATTACAAAAGCAATCTACCACAACTAATAAAAGGGTGTTGTAGAAAAAGAATAATTTGACAAAATTTTTTATCACAAATGTTGAAATTCATTGCCAAATTCAACAGAATCTAGGTCATTTTAGTCTACTTTTTTTTTTTTTTTTTTTTTTTTCTATTACCAATTTTTTACATTTTATATTACCCATTATAACAATTTGTAAGGAAAATTAATCTCTACTGGTTATTAAGTAGGCTTTTTTTTGGTGGTTTAGGATTAAAAAGATGTACATTCTGTTATGTAACTTACTATGTAAGTAAAGGTAAAATATTTTTTATGTNTGAAATTCATTGCCAAATTCAACAGAATCTAGGTCATTTTAGTCTACTTTTTTTTTTTTTTTTTTTTTTTTCTATTACCAATTTTTTACATTTTATATTACCCATTATAACAATTTGTAAGGAAAATTAATCTCTACTGGATATTAAGTAGGCTTTTTTTTGGTGGTTTAGGATTAAAAAGATGTACATTCTGTTATGCAACTTACTATGTAAGTAAAGGTAAAATATTTTTTATGACCACTTTCTCCTTAGTTTTTTTTACACAGTACATTAGCTCATTTACCAAGCATGGTCTAAGTCCATTACATTTTCTCCCACTTTTTTTCTATCGCTTCATCAAAACTGAATTTCTAATGTTTTCAGTCAACTATCTTCCATTACACGAGTATAGTATTTTTCAACATAATATTTTTTCTCTTGTAGTCTCAATTTATAATGTTGAGAGCATGGGGGATAGAAAAAAAAAACAAAGAGATAATATAGAAAGTGAGAAAAAAAAAATTTGCGAGAATTTTCATAAAATTTTTAGATAGTAGTAAATTTTGTGAGTCAGACTGTACATTTACTATATAGTAAATGTACAGTCTGACTCTCACTAATCGATGCATTTCCCTCCCTAATTTTCAACATTTTCTTTCCCATGCTCTTAACACACTCACAAATTTTCTCTTAATGTGGACTAATTTTTTATAAAAAAAAAAAGAAGAAAAAAAATTATTTTTTTTTTTGCAATTTTTACTAAATTTTCACTACATTAGTGCAAAACTTCAAAAAAAATGTTTCGTTTACTTACTCCAGAGATACTCAAAGGCTTCCTTTCTCTCATAAGTCTTCATGTCAATGTAGATGACCAAATACTCTCCATGTTCAAACATTTTCAAACTCTGCATGATCCCCATCATCTCCACAAGATTCTTGTGCTCTCCAATAAAAACGTATACTGTAACCAAAAAAAAAAAAAAATTTTTTTTGGCATCACAAAATTTTTAGCATATAATACATAAAATGGTTGACTAAACGCATTTAAAAAAAATCTCAAAAAATACTTTCCATTTTGCTATCCTTACACATAACTAAACTCAAAACTAAACCAACCCAAGCAATTTTCTTAGCCTCAGGCATTTTCATTTTAGATACAAAAAAAAAAAAAAGTTTTTCCTTATTTCAAAACTCAACTCAACTCCTACGACTTTTCTATTTCTATTCCTTTATATATATTTTTTCAAAAAGAAATTTCATTTTCAAAAATAACCTTTCTGTTCAATTTGTCTCCAATTTTTCAGTTTCACTCTTACTCTTTTGAAAAAAAAAAAAACTGAAAAGTCAATCAGGAAAGAGGATTTTGTGCCGATAGCCAATCAGAGACGAAGGGGTTGAGTAGTCAGGATTATTTACCCATATCTTCAAAAAAAAAACCAATTTCATAAGAGGAAAGGCAATAATAGGATTGAATGGTCATTTCCAATAATAAAAATCCGTTACGTCTAGTTTTGCTTTCTTCTCATAACTTTCTCCCAAAGATCAAAAAAAAAGAAAAAACGAGCGGAAATGAAAATCTTATCTTTCGTCAGATACGAAAGAGAAAAAANAAAAAAAAAAAAAAAAAAAAAAAAAAAAAAAAAAAAAAAAAAGTCTAAACTCTATTCTTCCCATTTTTTTTTTTTGAACTTTTGAACTTTTTTTTTGTTAAAAATTTTTTTTTGACAATAGATTTTCATTCGTCTCATCGGACTTTCATTTTTAAGATGATTTTCGAAAGAAAAAAAAAATCTTCTTTCACCACATAAGTAACACACACACACAAAAAAAAAAAAAAAAAAAAATATTTCACACACATTTCTCCTACGCCTTTTTTTTTCTTTACATTTTCTTTCGTTGGATCGATAACTTTCTTTTTTTGCCTATTTTTCTCTACTGTTTCCATTTTATTTGTTAGAAGTACGGAAAAAAAAAAAAAAAAAAAAAAAAAGTCAACTTTTTATTCCGGTGTGGGAGAAAAAGTGTGAGAAAAGAGACACGTAAGGTAATAAAATCCTCTAGAAATAATTTTCTCATATTTCAAATCCATGAGATTTACCCGTAGCTATTAAGCNATTCATCTAACGACGGAAGTATATTTTTTGTTTACTTAAATTAATTTCTAGTTCAAAATTTAAAAAAAAAAAAAAAAAAAAAAAAAAGTTTTCGTTTTCGTTTCAACTGGCTAATGATTACACACATCCATTTTCTCTTCTAAATGCTACTGTCATCACATTCATAACTTACTTCTTGTAGAATTTTTTGTTGATTGGAGGATTTCAAACCAATTTGGTGGATCTTCTTTGTCTGTATATTCTTTGATATCTTCTGTAGGTTTCATATCTTTAGCTAAAGCTTCTCTATGAAGAGATTTTCCAACTTTTGCATATCTGTCAGTAGAACTATGTTCAACAATAATTTGAAAAATTTTCCAATTGTAGTGTGACATGAGAGACAAAACCGACTTGACGACTTGATGATCAGGGGCTTCAGTTCGGGCAAAAGTTGGATATTTTTTTTTATCAGATACTGACCCATCTGCACAAAGCTGTAAAAGAAAGAAATGGAATATAAATATAAATAAAAATAAAAATAAAAAAACTTAGTCTTTTTTTTTACAGTTTTTTCTACAAATGAAATGACATAACATTAAAACTAAATAAGTCTGTTCGGGTCAGGTCAAATTTATATATTCAATTCTGTATAAAAAAATATATATATATATAATACTGAATCTGAAAATGAACAGAAACTTTTCTTAAATAAAAACTTTGGATTATCCTAAACCAAACCCAATTAATTAACCCAAACTCAATTACTGTTGCTCCCAACATATGGACAGCCAGTTTTCTGTCTTAGGATGTTTATTTATTTTTTTGTTTTTGAGCCATTCCCATTGTAAACCGAAATTTTTAGGAAAAACTTTGGATTAACCGTTTACTTCTACCCAACTCAATTTCCATCTTTACTTACCAAAAAAAAAATTTTTTTTTTTTTACAAATTTGAATAAAAACTAAACGNGCTTACTTCTACCCAACTCAATTTCCATCTTTACTTACCAAAAAAAAAATTTTTTTTTTTTTGAATAAATAAAATTTAAATAAAAACTAAACCAATAAACATGATATACAATTAAAACCAAGTTTTGAAACTTAACTCCATAATTTCCTATGCTATTATAATATTAAAATTTGAAATAACTTAATTTTAACTAAATGTTAACATTTACCTCTCACCCTGGAGAGGTGATTCAAATACCTCGCCTCCCTAAATTGTAACGTTTTGTTCCAATTAAATCAAATGTTACTACGAAATATCAAACTCAGAAAAATGTTTAATTTTTGCGCGCAGACAAATTAAAGACCAATAGCCAACAGCACTTCTCACTAGAGTATAAATTCTACCAAAACATTATGAACAAACATCAGGCTACTCAAGCGGTTATCATTAGGTGATGAAGTAAGTACACGCAGAACTAAAATTCTGACGATTATGAAGTTGGGTTGGGCTAAGTTTGGGTTATGGTTGTTGTTAGTGTTGCTAGTGTTAGACGGAATTAGGGATGGTGGGGATAGGGTATGTGAAATGATTCAGGGAATTATCTGGGGCAGGGTTTTTGGTCAGAGGTCAAATAATCACGGGACGTAAATGTGAGAAAAAAAGTGAATCCGAATTGACTGTCTTGGGAGAGATATTGACGGGACGAAAGCTAGGGAGACAGTTATACGCCCTCCTGGAAATCACAAATTTTCAGGAGTTGCAAATTTGAAATTTCGAGAGTCCATATGTTGAAAGGAAAGTGACCTTTCTCCACTTTCTCTTCCAACACTAGCTTTACAAAATCTGTCTGTCGTTTCTGCACTTTATTTTAAAAGTCTTACAAAAAAAAGGTTTACACGTCACAAAAGCGTCGATTAAGGATATTACGTGAAAAAATAACATCACTGTCAGACGGGCAGAAGCTTCATAACCGTGAGTTGTAACAGGAGGTGAAAAATTATGTTTCCATGGGATATAGCGCAAAAAAAAAAAAAAAAGTAAACAGATATATCCTAAGACAGAAAACTGGCTGTCCACATGTTGGCAGCAACAGTAAGTAAGATTAAGATCAATTTTTTTTTCTTTCCAATAGTTACTCAAATAAAGGAACAAATAATTGAGCTAGATGCGCATACAGACCATATTCAGGTATAAAAACCTTTCTCTTTAGCAACCAGCGAGATTTTCAAATTAGTCTTAATATAAAGAATTTTCACTACCAGTTTTTACTATTGCCGTCAATCAAGCTAAATTCCTACAACAAAAAAAGTTAATTTATATTATAAATTTTATAATAAAATAAATATACTTTATACTTTATCTGGCACCTAATCACTCATATTGAAAAAAAAATATATAGAAAGCAAAAATTCCAAACTCCACACTATTTTTAAAATTCAAAAAATTTTTAATTAGTCTAGATTTCACTTCATACTAATTGAAATTTTTATTTTATCATCATTATGAGAATTCATAATAAGAATANATTAAGATCAATTTTTTTTTCTTTCCAATAGTTACTCAAATAAAGGAACAAATAATTGAGCTAGATGCGCATACGGACCATATTCAGGTATAAAAACCTTTCTCTTTAGCAACCAGCGAGATTTTCAAATTAGTCTTAAAATAAAGAATTTTCACTACCAGTTTTTACTATTGCCGTCAATCAAGCTAAATTCCTACAACAAAAAAAGTTAATTTATATTATAAATTTTATAATAAAATAAATATACTTTATACTTTATCTGGCACCTAATCACTCATATTGAAAAAAA
>NIPM01000036.1:774050-830838 GCA_002738285.1 Holacanthella duospinosa | reverse complement strand
CGGTTGCGGCGTTCTAGTGGAAGTATTAAAAT
Source organism: Holacanthella duospinosa (assembly GCA_002738285.1). Taxonomy (NCBI): domain Eukaryota; kingdom Metazoa; phylum Arthropoda; class Collembola; order Poduromorpha; family Neanuridae; genus Holacanthella; species Holacanthella duospinosa. Next base: position 830,806 of record NIPM01000036.1, on the reverse strand, counting down.
ACAAGAGTGCGGGTTGCGGAGTTGCGGGCATCAAACCTCAAAAGTTGCGGGTGCGGAGTTGCGGCTCGAAATATTGTACTCGAAGTTGCGGTTGCGGCCCGCAACCGCACTTCTGCAACTGTGGTTGACGTTGAATATTATTAAATAAATCCATTTGCAAGAATTACGTTATTATTGGGAAAATAAGTTTTGTATTGTTGAGACGACATGTAACTTATTTATCTTCTTATGTAACGAATTTGTTCAATGTTCGTTAATCTTACGTAGGTTTGACGTTTTTTCTTCCTGCCTCAATGACCCAATGGAGTTCGAGTTAGTAAGTTGAAAAGATCCAAATTTTACAAAACAAATCTAAACTAAGCAAATCATGCTTCGCACTAATCAATCAAAAAATTTAGTAAAAATTAATAAATCGGAGAATAAATTTTTTTACCACTTTCAAACGAAAAATTTTTTTTAAACCTCGCGCTCCCCATGAAAATTCAAAAATTCAAATCCCGCCAATCAAATTTCAAATTTCAAATTNTAAGTTTTTACCACTTTCAAACGAAAAATTTTTTTAAACCTCGCGCTCCCCATGAAAATTCAAAAATTCAAATCCCGCCAATCAAATTTCAAATTTCAAATTTTGTTCCCGCCCGTTTTGGCGGGAGTTATTTGAATTCAAAATTTAGTGTCAGACACCTTCATTTTGAAAAAAAACGATCTACATTTATTGTTCACTTACGAATTCACAAAATTAGTAGTCACTGATTGAAATTTGTTCCATAAAAATTTAATCCATGAACATCAGTGTTGAGGAGAGTGAAAGAAAGACATCAACGTCAACTTAAAACCTTTATAATTTAGAAACGAATTCTAAAAATTTTACAAAGTTTAGGAACATGATTCTGATTCGAGAGCACTGACTGAAGCAGTTACAATTAATCTCTCATTGGATTTTATAAACTTTGTAAGTTTCACTTTTCTATTGTTAATAATAACTTTTCCACTCTGGTGATCTCGTTAGTTCATTTTCCGTTGTGAACTAAAGTTAATCTCACGTCTAGTTCTAATCTGTAGTGTAATTAGGACAATTAGGGATAGTTGGAGCAGCTGTTTTTGGATCCTTATATCTTTTAAAAATTTGTAAAGGAAACTGTTCGAACAACTTCAAGGCACTACTGACAAGTGGAAGATGACGAGATGAGACTCCGTCACCTCGTTACGTAACCTGCCTTTCAACTAAACTAAACAATCATCTTCAAACTTTTGCTTTACCACTTTTATCCTCCCCTATTTGTTCAAATTTAATATAAAGTACCACCAAGCACCACAAATAAACTACTATCCCCAAAGAAACAATAGGATCTAACAACACATGCAAAAAAAAAAAAAAGTCTTTACTACCAAAGTGCAAAAAGTTTAAGAGCTCTTAACAAACTCGTCTTCTTCGTCACCATCAACTAAACTCTTGATAACAATATATTATTCTCGTAGTCTTTATGTGTACATAAATATGAAGTAGAAAGGGAATTAATAAGTTTAACTTCAACTCAATAATTAAAAGTAAGTCGATCTTGCCTTAAAAATAAACCCAACCATTTCAAGTTATTTGCAAAAAATTTCAACTTAAATGTTGTTGATTTTTTTTGTTGCTAATTATTGGATTCTCTGAATCATAAACACAACATGTGACAAGTTTTCTTACTTACGTAGGGAATTAATCACTTTATAATATACTCCTCCAGGCAAACAATTTAAATAACTGCGTGGTTTAACCGGTTTTTCCAAGAAGAGATTAACACAAAAAAATAGTGTTGGTACACCAACTTGACCTGTCACTTTTTAGAAACAAAAATATTTGTCATGTTTCTAACTAATAATAATTGATTATTGTATTTTTAAGGAAACTGGCGACAACTGATTGATTAGCATAGAAAATGTCTAAAAAATTTTGAACAAAGAGGACAATTTTGACGAGCGACAATTCGACAGTTTCAACTTACAAACAAAAAGATCGAATTTGCAAATATTGAATCATGATGCTCAGGTTCAGAAGCTTCTCAATATTTAACATATCCATTAACACCTCACCTCAAACCCGTAAGATTTCACACATTGATTTATTAGACTTTAGACTTTAAGTTAGTTACCAAAATTTTGCTCCTGTATAGTAATATCAAGTGTCCTAGAGCTAGAGGTGATGCCCCAAAAAAGAAATTTCAAAAATTCAAATTAAGCCAATTGGAATCAGTTATTCAAATCTTTGTTGTGAGAATTTGATTTTGATTGTTTAAATTTTCAAATTTTCTTCATCAAATATAACACCGGTAGGAGGTACTGAGGTACAGTATGGCTTAGGTTTGTAGCTATCAACTTTCCCCACTTTTNAACACCGGTAGGAGGAACTGAGGTACAGTATGGCTTAGGTTTGTAGCTATCAACTTTCCCCACTTTTTCTAACTATCGTAATTTTATATTGTAAAGCTTGCAGTAGAGCCTAGAAAAAAGTGTAGAAAATTTAAATTTCACTATTGTAAATTAACAACTTTTTTTTTATGTCTTCAGTTGACNCAGTTATTCAAATCTTTGTTGTGAGAATTTGATTTTGATTGTTTAAATTTTCAAATTTTCTTCATCAAATATAACACCGGTAGGAGGTACTGAGGTACAGTATGGCTTAGGTTTGTAGCTATCAACTTTCCCCACTTTTTCTAACTATCGTGATTTTATATTGTAAAGCTTGCGGTAGAGTCTAGAAAAAAGTGTAGAAAATTTAAATTTCACTATTGTAAATTAACAACTTTTTTTTTATGTCTTCAGTTGACATGTGTTCACTTAATATTCAGTTGACTCGGCATAGAAAAACAACGAGCCAAAAAAAAACCCTATAGCTTTCTAATAACACTCTTCAAAATCTCAACACACTCTGTGTCAATATATCATTTTAATTAAGTAATCAACAGAATATCCCAATATAATCACTTTTAACAAGACTTATTTCATGAAACAGCAGAATGAAAATCTGTTGATTCTTCACACTTGTCAATTTATAACAAAATCTTAGGTGTTGTGTTGAATATTTACGAAAGATGAGATTGAAAGGTTGTAGAACTTTCTATAGAAGAAGTGAAAAATATAATATAATGCCCTTAGGTTTCTCCTTAGGAGAAAGTCAAGGGCATATTAGAAAGCTGATGCTCAAAGATACTCAAAGATAAGGTCAAAGAAAAGCCTACACAAGAGGAAATCTCTATTTTTTCTCTTGATGATGTTGATCTTTGCTTTCTCTTTTCAAAAAAAAAAAATTTTTTTCTCCTTCTTCCTATTGGAATTCTGTTGAAGTCAGGTACAATTTGAGTTCTCTAGTTCAAAATTACACGAGTCATAAGCCATATAACATCCGGTTTATAACAAGGACAATACAATACAACTAATAAAATTGAAAGGGTTCAAAAAGAAATGGTTCAATTATGAAGTTTGAGTTTTGTGCTAGAATTTTAATATATTTTGAGTTTCGACCAGGGTTCGAAAAAATCGGATTTTTATATAAAAATCCAAAAAATCCGATTTTTTGGATTTAAATTCGATTTTTTTTTGGATTTTTATTTTTTAATTGTCAAAAATCAAAAATATGATGTCTGAAAGGACATTGAAAATTTTTTTTTTTTTTTTTTNCAGAGTTCGAAAAAATCGGATTTTTATATAAAAATCCAAAAAATCCGATTTTTTGGATTTAAATTCGATTTTTTTTGGATTTTTATTTTTTAATTGTCAAAAATCAAAAATATGATGTCTGAAAGGACATTGAAAAAAAAATTNGATTTTTATTTTTTAATTGTCAAAAATCAAAAATATGATGTCTGAAAGGACATTGAAAAAAAAATTTTTTTTTTTTTTTTTTAATTTGCAAATTACGATTTTTTCTGAAAAAATTTCTTCAAATTCAAAATTTACAAGTGTTAAAGTACTTTATTTCACCAAAAAGAAAATTGAAGCTAGGAATCTGAATTTGGATGTAGTGTTAGTGCTTAAATTTATCTTCATGTTTGTCTAAGTGGGTAAAAAATAAAAATCCAAAAAATCATTGATTTTTATTTTTGGATTTAAATCGGATTTAAATCGGATTTAAATCAGGATTTAAATCGGATTTAAATCAGGATTTAAATCCGACTTCGAACCCTGATTTCGACTAACTTTTTGTAAGCGAGAGTGCAGAAAAGTAGAGTCATTTTATTAAACTAGGGTTATAGATCAGACTAAATTTGTTANTCGACTAATTTTTTGTAAGCGAGAGTGCAGAAAAGTAGAGTCATTTTATTAAACTAGGGTTATAGATCAGACTAAATTTGTTAATAAACTTTATTTTACGTTCTCCAACAGGAGAAAGGAAATCCAAGTTCATTAATTACCAAAGGACGCTAATCTCTCTGAAAGTGGATTTTCTATATAGGAGAAAACTAATGCTTAGGATGAAGTGAAAGTCTATATATTTTAGTCTTACCATTTCCTGACAGGGTGTCTTAAGTATTTTTGTGTTTTTTTTTTGGTATATTGAAAATATTGAAAATATGATAAAGTGTTGGGAAATTAGAGTGATTGATGTTAGATTGTTTTTAAAAACTTTAATTTATTAACTGATTTTTTTTAAATAAATTTTGGTCATTTTTTTTTTTTTTTTTTTTTTTTGTATAAGGTTTTACGACATAAGGAGATAAAATTGATACAAAATTTTTTAGAACACCCTGTACTAACTTATAAAGTTATGACTTAAAGGTTCTTGAGCTGCACATAACAGATAGTGTAGAAAAAGTCAAGTCCCTCATTTCTCAAAACTTTCTCTTATTTTCACTTTCCCAAGAAATGATCCGTCCAGTGAGCATGAAAAATTGGACCTTAGGCATAGAAAACAACATACTATATGAAAATTTTACAGGACGGATGTACAAAGTTTATTTCCAAAAGAGTTCACACTACTTTACATTACAATTGGTTGTAAATTTGTTATGTAGTGTTTTTTTTAAGTATTTTTTTTTAGTAGTAAATATAAGGAATTGGAAATTGAAAATACCTTATCAAACTTAAAACTTTAACTCTAGGGTTAAAATTAACCAAGATTTAGACATTTTTATCTCAATAGGTTTTCTCTCACTCAAGTTAATTTTTAGATTTTTTTTTTTTTTTTTTTTTAATAACATTTTTGGAGAAAATTATGTACATTCTGATTTCTGACCGTTGTTGTGGTAAAAATTTATAAGATTTTTATGAAAGATGATATCATTGGTGACATCTTGAGAGGGAAAGTAAAAGTAGTGAAAAGTGAAAGCAATTGAGAGAATTTTTACAGAGTATTTCGTTTTTCAGTGTTTAGAGGCCGGTGCTTTCTCTTTGGAGAAAGTGGAACTAAAGCTTGTTGTTATGTTTCATAATTTTTTTTTTTTTTTTTTTTGGTGCTAAATTAAAACAACCTGTTGAGATTATTGTTCCAAATTCAATTACAATTTGATTACAGTTTCTTAATTTATTAGATTAATTTTGATAATTAAATCTGTAGTATGTGATCATTTGTTAAGGATGAGCTCCAGCTATTTCTTGAAGAATTATTTTTTTCTCCAATGAGCCAATATGTTGTCATGTCACCTTTTCCCTTGACATCTACAACACCACGACGTTCACAATCAAAATTTTCTTGTACTAATCGAACAAAACTTTCACTGCAATGAATCCGACGAGCTGTGAAGTAATCAAAAAAGTAATCATGAATTAATTGTTGAAATTTGAAGGATTTATGACCAATTTAGAATTTTTTTTTTGTTATAATCAAAATAATATTTTGTTCTACAGGATGAGTCAGTTTTTTTTTTCTTCGGGGTTTACGATGTTAGGTGGTAAGACATTCATTTTAAGGGTAAAAATGCCCATCTTTTTTNTTGTTATAATCAAAATAATATTTTGTTCTACAGGATGAGTCAGTTTTTTTTTCTTCGGGGTTTACGATGTTAGGTGGTAAGACATTCATTTTAAGGGTAAAAATGTCCATCTTTTTTTTCTTATAATTTGCAGGGCATTACTAAATTACATTCCTGTGCATCCTAATAGACGGATATTTTTGAACCTAACTGTAGGATTAATATTCAGTTGCATAAAAATTGTGTTTTTTTTTAGGTTCAAAAATGACCATCTATGAAGGTGTGTAGGGGTGTAAAGGGTGCGCAGTTTAGTAACACTATATTTGCTATAAATTGCTTATATTTTGCACATCGAAATTACAGAAGAGGACTTAAAGATGAAAAAAAGTTTTATCATCCTGTATAATATTTTTTTTTTTTTTTCAATTATTATTATTTTTTTTTTTTGCAAATTTTTAACCAATGACAATAGTCAATATTAACTTTTGACCACTTACATAGTCCTGTTGACTCCATCCGTGAGGCAGTATTTACAGTATCCCCAAAAAGACAATATCTTGGTCTCTTTTGACCTACAACACCAGCACAAACTGGTCCCGAATGAAGTCCAATTCGAAGATTCAATATTTCCTCTGGTCGATGACGAATTTTGAAATTTGATACAATTTGTAAAAGTTTTAGAGCCATTCGAGCCATTTCTAGTGCATGTATGCTACCTTCTTGAGCTACTGGAAGTCCACTAGCCTAAAAAATTTAAAGAAATTTTAAATCTTTTTTTTTTTTTTAATTTTTACTAAAATTAAAAAAAAAAATTTAAATTAAAAAATTTTGGTTTTGAACTTTTGAGTAATATTTTCTGTAAAAATTTATTTAGACAACTTTGGTCTTTGTTTAATACACATANTTTTAATTTTTACTAAAATTAAAAAAAAATTTAAATTAAAAAATTTTGGTTTTGAACTTTTGAGTAATATTTTCTGTAAAAATTTATTTAGACAACTTTGCTCTTTGTTTAATACACATAGTTGAGTGAGAGTTAGTCAGTCTACATAAAAAGTGAAAGTGGTTTTGATGAAGANGTCTTTGTTTAATACACATAGTTGAGTGAGAGTTAGTCAGTCTACATAAAAAGTGAAAGTGGTTTTGATGAAGATTGGAACCCTATGGTGTCACTTTGCTGGACACTGTGAGAATTTTTTTTTCTTCTTTTAAATCCTTTGATCTCCTGCTGTTTCTTTTTAAAAGGAACGAATGTGGTGAAAGTATAGTGAAAGTCTTTGCTCAGGCTCCAATTAGACTGAAAGATGATTTTTTTTNAAGGAACGAATGTGGTGAAAGTATAGTGAAAGTCTTTGCTCAGGCTCCAATTAGACTGAAAGATGATTTTTTTTAGAAGGATTTTTTTTTTTTTTTAGAAATAGATTTTGGCTTTGGTCCAGTGCAAACTAAAGGATCCATTTATGACTTCTTTTCAATAGAAAATTCAAAAGAATCGGATAAATCTGTACAAAAAAAAAAATCGAAAAGTTGTATCTTTCTTTCCTTTTTTTTTTTTCATCAATGGAAAAAAGTGAATCACGTAACTTATCGTGCTTTCAATTTCTCAGTATTTTAAAATGATAGGGTTAAAAGTCTACAAAGTAATTTTTTTTATATAAAGTTGAGTTTCATTGTAATTTTTATAATGAAATTTTTACTACTGTCAATCATTCTCATAGTAACTTTTTCAATTTTAGAAATTTCTACCTTAATTTTGAATTATTAGGATCAAAGTCTGAAAATTGGGATAGGCAGGGGGGATGAAAAATTATTGGGTTTCAGATTGTTCTTACCACCATATAGGCATCACCGATGGTCTGCAGCGTGTAAAAATTAAACCTAAAATTACTAACAATGAAGAAAATCTAACGATAAAGTAATGCTTTTGACATAAATGTCAAAAAAATTTGAAAAATATTATAATTTATTATGAAAAATTTTTCATAATAAATTATGATATTTTTCAATTTTTTTTATTTTTTTGTTTTCGTTAAAAAAATAGATCCCTTATAAGTTAGAATGATTACCTCTACTTTGTATACATCAAAATTTTCAATCACAGAATCAAAACAAGTGTATAAATCATTCAGGAACTCAACCACCTGTAAATTCAAAAAAAAAAAAAAAAATTTTTTTTTTTGTTGATTTTTAAACAAAACTCAATACTATGTACTATAAATTATTTTGAAATGATTTGATGATTTACCTGTATTGGTGCACTTTCAGCGGCAATGGACGTAAAACTGACAATATCCGAAAAATATATAGAGACAGAATCATAACTTTGTGCAGGTACTTGTAAACCTTCTTTTAATTCCTCAGCTACCGATGCAGGAATTAATTCATAGAGTAAACTATCTGAAATTGATTAAATTAATACACATATAAAAGTTGTTTTGATTTTGAATATTTGAATTTATTAAAATTTCATTCAAATTTGATTGGATGATGAATTTGAATTTTGAAATTTCAAATTTTCTTGAGCCATTTTTTTTTGTTACTTTTTTCTTTTCTTGTTTTACCGTACCTGTTTTTCGTTTTTCTTCACTTAATTGCTTTGTCCGCTCATCCACAAGCTTCTCAAGATTGTTTGCGTATTTTTCCATGAGAGCGATCATTGTATCGAAAATATTTGACCGCCTTAAATACCAATTGAAAATAAATTAAATAACAATGTACACTAACTTTTTTTTTTTTTTGTAGTTATTCATTTGAGTGAGCTACAATACAGTTCTAAATAATAATCTGAAATTTTGAAACAATCGAATTAAGGTATCTTTGAAAACGAAAAGGGAACATGTATTTTTGACAAAATTTGAATTTTTCAGTTTTTTTTTGTTTCTTTTTGGAGTCTAGAGGGACGTAATAGGTTTAGTGATTTATTTCATTGTGTTATTTATTATTTATTTTTTAAGTATTTAAGTATCCTCTGCGGCAGCACTAGCTGACGAGCGTAGTGAGCGATGGAAGCGAGTGCTATTTAACTTACTATTTTTATTAATACAGTAAAGTTCGGCTATAGTGACTCCGGCTATAATAGAACTCCGGCTATAGCAAACCACACTGTCCGGTCCCTGCCAAGCAAATGGGAGATTATGTGTTAAGTAGTCCGGCTATACTAAACTTCCGGCCTTAGTGAACCAAATCTACCGGTCCCGAAAGTCATTTTGTCCGGTTATAGTGAAATATGTCTGAATTCCGTAATGATACCATTTGCTACTACTGTTCCTTATACTTTTATGCCTGCCCATCTATGCACCGGACTTGCATGTTGACCTATGAGAGTTTTTTTAATTTATTAAGTAAATTACTAATTCACAATGTCAAAATCAGGACAAAAGCGCACTGCGTTGTCCTTAAACGATAAATTCGATATCATTGTTGCACTTGTCTTCCAACACACCTCGCCAAACGTTATGTGAGAAATATAAGATTGGAAACTACAATTTCTCTTATTTTGAAATCAAAATCTAAAATTGAAGAAGACTTCCAAAAATTTTGTGGTGTAAGTTAGTAATAAAAGTGTTGAAATATAATTAGGTTACATTTAAGCAATTAGCTAAAATTCAAATATTAAATTCTTAGAATATAAAACGCCAACAACGCCGATGTAACTATCCAAAGTTGGATTCTGCGCTCATCAAATGGTCTCAAGCAAATCCCCATTACCCAGTGCTTCTCTAAATCGGCTTAGCTGAATTTATAGTGAAATATTTGGATATAATGAACAATTATTAAATTGAAGTGTTCGTTCACTATACGGATATAATGAACTCCGGCTATACTGAACCAATTTTGCCGGTCCCTACATATTAACTATAACCGAACTTTACTGTATTTCTAAATTGAAAATTTCAAAATTTTGTTAATTCACTTACATCCCTTTATGCAATGGTCGAAGTCTTGTACGAACTGTTTTAAGATCAGGTCGAAGATCAGATTCAAATTGTAAACAACTTTCGAGACAATCAATAACTTGTGATGAAATGAGAAGTGATGATGAATTTTGACCCTGTGACCCTTTACTTAAAACATGTACACTTAAATGTGGTTTAGGAAAAGTATTTGAAATATTTTTCATATTATTTCGATTTCCTACAACAGAAGGTCCTGGTGGATTTGGATTCAATATTATATTGTTAGAACCTGAAATAATTAAATTTGTAGTACTCCCTGTAAGTCTTTGAACTCCAGGAGTATAATTTCCTTGACTTAAACTTTGAACCATTTTAAGTCCATGAGGACTTGATGGGACGGATGCTGACAAATTAACATTTTGTGGTCCAATTTTATTTCCTGTCCCTTCAGGCTCATTCAATAGAGAACTTAGAGCATTTGACCAAAATGATCCTATACCCTTAGCATAAATTTCTCCTTGAATTTGAGATTCTTCTTTTACTCGTAAATAACTTCCAAGGGATTCACGTTTCAAAAGTTCCCAAAGAATAACTCCAAGGGAGTAGATATCACCCTTACGATACCCTTCAGTCAAACTCTTCATTTCACCCTGTAAAAATAAAATTTTAAATTTTAAATTTAAATTTAGAAATTTTTATTTTAACATTAACACTCTAGCTACTAAAAATTTGTAAAGGATGGTGAGACAAGAAAAAATTTTATTTTTTTACACTTTTGGAAAAATTTAATTTTTCTACACTTTTAGAAAAATTTGGAAATCTTTTTTTAAAGAAATTTTTATTGTCATTTTTTTTTTACAGAGGACAATCATTTCGTTTGAATTAAGAACCATTGATTTTTTTTGTTACTTTCCCTTCTATGACTTTGTTTTCACTTTACTCGTCAGTTGCACTCCATGGCCCTGGGTTTAATTTTGTTTTCTACTGCTTTCAATTTGTGAGCTAACATAGTCAAAATCTACACGTGTTTATTCTCTTGTCATTAAGAGAATTTCAATGTTTTTTGATCCAACAACTAAGTAAATTATAATTCCTATACCTCACCAAAGGAAAATTTTAGTGAAAGGCAAGAGGAGAAAGTAATTTCTAATTTTCAACTCCGGAAGAATTTTTTTAATACCACAGTATTATATTATTTCTTATTAAAAATATTATATGTATTAGCTTTTCGAAATGGGTATTACTCAAGTGTATTCCATTAGCTCATGGCTTTACATTAAATCATACTAAATTTTCACTTTTAACTTCCAAAATTCTCTAATCTTCTTCATTTCCTAGTGTGAGTAAAAGATTATGTGGTAAAATTGAGTAAGATTTCTACGAAAGCTTTCCATATAGAAGTCATTAATAATGCTCTGGATTAGACCACTACTTATATTTTCAATTTTTGATTTTCTCCGTAGAGTAAACATTAATGAAGGGTACTTACATTAGAGAGCTTTGGAAATTCTGGTGGTAGATATGGACTTTGTGAAATAGGTTGAAGAAGTGTTGCATTATGTGAAGGATTGTTGAGAGAAAGTCTACCGGGGCCATGACGCGGGAGTCTTGTGTCATAGATAGTGTCAAAAGATTTTTTTGATGACAGTGTTCCACGTGTTAATCCAAAATCCGAAAGCTTCAAAACCCATCGAGAGTCTATGAGACAGTTTGTAGGTTTTAGGTTTCCATGGAAACGAAATGAAGAGGTTTCATGAAGGTATGAAAGGCCCTGAAAGTTAGTATAAAAATTAGTTTTTTTTGAATTAGTGGGCCATTTATTTGGATTATACGAAAAGCCGGCCTTTGGAAAAGCCTAAAAAACGTTGAAGAAAATCTAAAAGAAAACCTTAAAAAATCTACAAGAACATCTAAAAGAAAACCTAAAGAAAATCTAAAAGAAACCCTAAAGAAAATCTAAAAGAAAACCTAAAGAAAATCTAAAAGAAAACCTAAAGAAAATCTAAAAGAAAACCTAAAGAAAATCTAAAAGAAAACCTAAAGAAAATCTAAAAGAAAACCTAAAGAAAATCTAAAAGAAAACCTAAAGAAAATCTAAAAGAAAACCTAAAGAAAATCTAAAAGAAAACCTAAAGAAAATCTAAAAGAAAACCTAAAGAAAATCTATAGGAAAACCTAAAGAAAATCTAAACGAAAACCTAAAGAAAATCTAAAAGAAAACCTAAACAAATTCTAAAGAAAATGATCTAAATGAAAATCTAATGAAAATTTAATAGAAAATCTAAAAAAAAATTTAAAATACCTTAAAGAAATCCTAAAGAAATGCAAAAAGAAAATGTAAAAGATATCCTGAAGATAACCTACAACAAAAGTTAAAGAAAACGCAAACAACCTAAAAATAACCTAAAAAAAAACGAAATGAAATTATTTTTTGACACATTTGCATAGGTTTTGTCAAATTATTATAGATTTTCCATATGACAGATTTTCCATAGGCCAGATTTTACATAGGCTGGATTGTCCAGTCTTATTTTCACACAACGATTTGTTCAAAGGTTTATTGAAATTTGAAATTTTTGACTTTCATTATATCTTTGACTCACTCTGAGTAGGTCACCGACGAGGCTAGATACAAACATGTCATCTAGTTTGAGGTCACAATTTTCAAGTATATCCTTGATAGAACCACGTGAGCAGTAGTCACTGACAAGAATTAGTCCATCATCCAATTGGCAAGCACCAATGAACGCATTGAGATTTTCATGACGGATTTCTCGTAACTTGGAAATAACAATAGGCAATTTAGATATTTGAGTAAGGTACTTTTATGGGTAGGGTTAGTAGTGTAGGTAGTGTTAACAGAACTTACGAAAATTTTTGATATTAAAGAAAATTTGTAGGTAATTATTGACTTTGGCCTTACTGTACAAACATACAATATAGTAACATTGTATAGTCAATTATGCCTGACCCTGTATACGTTACGTTTTTTTTTTACTACTAAACATTTTTGATAAAGCACTCATTCTTGGAATGGGTTGAAAAAGTTGTAAGTAGAAATCCCATTGGAATTGCTTAGCAACCTGACTTACTAACTAATTTTTATAATTGTAATAATAACTAATTTTTATTAGTTCATTAGTGGAGAAAATCCAATTTTGAGGAAGAAATTTATTCTGTTGGAAATGAAAGTGAAAATATGGAAAGCTTTATTTTTTCCCCTATGGATCAAAACCCACAGGTACTCAGGAGATGAAAGAAAATTTTGGAGGAGATCTTCAAATTTTGATCTTTTTTGAGTATGTACATGAAACAGGAAATCTTCATCATAATGAGACACAAAGACAATCAAAAAGTACTTCAATCAATTTACATAAGGATATAGTGATCAAATCCTCGAGATCAAAACGAAAAAGATTTGTCTCAGCGAACATTGGAACATTCGTCATCAATTCACATCAAGCATACTCAAAGGGAAAATTTTTTTAGGTCAAAGTTCGGGAAATTGTGAAAATTTAAAAAAAAAGGTTTTTTTTTATCTAAAAAAATTTTTTTTTATCTAAAAAAAGGTTTTTTTTTTCTGAGTTTGAAAGTTAAGTTGTTACTCAAGTGGTACACAATATGTTTAGTACGATTTTTCTCCTAAAGCACACTGATATTCTTTTTTAAATTTTACTAAAAAATTACAAAAATTTTGTAAAAAAAAAATCTTTTGATTTACGAGAAATGTAGAAAAATGTGAGAATAATTAAACTTGTTTCTGGTTGAATTAGGTTAAATTCTTGTCAAAAAATGTGAAAAGAAAATATTTCTAATTCACTAAAATCCTTCTAACAAAACAATAATCTGAATATTATAAAACATTTACAGAAATCAAAAACTTTTTGTCTTTTATAGTGCATTCAAGCTTCAAGCAGTGTTCGCCAAATCTCCACTTGTGACACTTGTACCCGGGGAGATTGGGATTTGTGGGGATTGTTTGTTTTTTTTTTTTTTTTTTTTTTGGATACCTGGGGACTAAAAACAGTAATAATGCGCCAAATTAAAATTTGTTTCGGAAATTTTAATTTATGGTTAATTTTAGTTGGTTTTACCTGATCGTTCTCCATAGTTTGTCAATTAGTCACTTGAAGGAAGATCAATAAATCTGGATCAGTTTATTAGTGACGATTGACGAATTAACACTCAAGTCAGCCCATTTCCATTTCCATAATTAAAAATTACACAAAAAATACAAAAAACAACAACAAAACAAGTGCTGAGTGACACAATAAACCATTCATTAATATTTAGTTAGGCCTTTATAGGCGTGTCTGTTCAAATTAACATTGCAATAATGATGATCAAGACACGTAAATAAATTCTTTGAAATTGAAATCAGTTTATCTATTGGAGAAAGGGGGAGAGCTAATTTTGATTTATTTTTGAATAAATTGAATTGCGCGCTATTTTGGCTGGTTCTTGTCTCAGTCTTCAATAAAATTATTATAGTATTTATTTTAATTTTTTTTTTGTAAAAATTTAAAGCTTTCCGCCTATTTTTAATTCCCCATTATTCCCCAGGGGATTTGAAATCTTCTCACCCGGGATCCAAATCTCCAGGTTTTCTGGGAGATGGCGAACACTGCATTGAAGCAATAATTGCTTTTGGTCAATTATTGAACAAAATTATAATAATTAATTATCGTTAAAATTTTTTTTTAATTTTGTAGTCGTTTTGGTGTAATTTTTTAGAAATTTTATGAAAAATAATATTAAAGTAACAAATCATTGGAAAAATTTACCGTCAGCTACCGCTACCACTACTACTCCATGAAGGTAAAAGAAAATCTTTCAAAAATCTAAATTTCTTTATACTCAGACAGAATAAATATCCCCAGTTACAATAATCCACCTGCGTAATTTGAGTAATTTCTAATAATTAAAAATAGTAATATTAATCAGATGACAAAAATAACATAAATAGCATGTTCATTTGTAAATTAGAAAGATTCCGTAGTATGCTCATTGTTATTAGGGTACTCCATGACTCAAGAGTCTCTGAGAACCTCATGAAATGATCCATGTATTTAAATAACAATAAAAATTGAATAAGGCATAGGAAAAAAAAAATTTTTTTTTAGACAGAAATCCGCTACCTGATTATATATTTCAAAAACAAGAAAAAAAAATTTTTTTTTACCAATTTAAGCTGTAACTTGAGCGGTGCGTCTAGAACTAGTAAATCCATGTCCAATTTTTTCGCAGCAAAAATTCTTCCTCTATATGTTACAAGTGGAGAAAAAATAGATGAAAATCTTGCCAATGATGTCTGTGAACCAGTTCTTGTCATTGGTTTATGTGTAGTTGGAAAATGATTTGTATCCCATCCAATATCTCTCTTGTCAATACGCCACATAAGAGTGTCAATGTCACGAGAGAGTCGCCAGTGACGAAATACAAGGTAGGAAGCAGAACCCAAGAAAAGTAAAACACATAAGAATACTCCGAGAGCAACAATTGGCAAATTGTCACCTTAATGAACAAAAAAAAATAAAAATAAATTGAATTTAGTTCATAAGAGCGTTAAACGAATCATATCAATCGAACTTATCAAAAAACAAAAAAAAAAAAATCTTTTTTTAGACTCACTTTGACAATTTTCACCAAAAAATCCACATAATGGTTCTGATACTGGTGGAGATCCACCAATCCAATCAATTGATTCTTGTAGAGCTAATTCCTAGATGGAAAAAGAGAAAAGAAGAAAAGAAATATTTTGTAAATCAAAATAACAAAAATCAATCTTAAATATCACTTAAATTAAATTTAGTTGGAAGTTATAGTACCGGAAGTTCTGCATGTTGTGCAAAATGTCCAATTGGATAGAGTCCATATGCGCCGTCGCGTTGTTTGAGTGTGACGAGTGTAAAATTTCCTACTGCATCACCATTTTCATCCATTTCTGACTCATGCCCAGTAGCACTTTTAAAACTTCGATTATGTAATTTTTGTGAAATTGTAAATCCATCTTGAATTCGATGTTGGATTAGTTCAGCTATTGCTCGTTTAGTTCGAAAAGTACTACTTGACTCTGTTAATGTTTCTATAATTGTTTGACGTACTGCATTTGCGTAGAGAAAAACAGCATCATAGAGAAAAGCAGCTTCTATACGAATTTTTTTAATACCACCAACACGTGCAATAGGATTGGGCCAATCAAATGGTGGAAGTTCCATATGTCGATTAACTTGACGAGAAAATTCAGCATAATTTTTTGGTGGTGAAGCAATTATGACTAAATATGAACGGAAAGCACTCGGTGTATCTTCATCTGCTTCATCGAGAAGTAAACCACGAAAGTAACGGCGAGGATTCCATTCATCTTCTTCATAATCGTTCATTGCAACACCAATCACGAGATACTCACCTGAGAATATTTGTTTTGTGACAAAAAAAAAATTAAAAAAGGGCTAATTTTTTAATTGCGATAGGGTTNATTAAAAAAGGGCTAATTTTGTAATTGCGATAGGGTTTAGAGCTTGTATTTGGTAAACATTTCTAAAGCAGTAAGTCTGTCTGGTGTGTTGAAAATCACTAGCGTAGGATGCGCGGAAATGTTTATGGAGGGAAAACTATTACTTAAAAAAAAATTATTTTTTTTTTAATTTTTTTTTTTTGAGTTCCCAAAATCGGGTAATTTTTCTGCCGCATTGCCTAAATATACGAAATGATTTGAGAAATAGTATAAACCTATAGAATTCGGGTTGAGAGTTACAAATTGGTATATTTGAAGTTGAAGTTATTTTCAACTTGGTTGAATGATATATGTGTAAATTTTAAATTAAAAATAATCTAGTTAATTTGAAACTTCTGCTACATCAAGTTTATCATAACAAAAGAAGAAAGTTGAGAAAGTGAGTTTCCATATTCAATTTTTAATCTTCTTTTCCACCTGGAATCATCGGATTATTTCTCACTCCTACTGCATCATTTCGTTTTAAGTGACAAGAGAGTTTTTCCACCAAGGACTTCTCAGGTTTCGTATTAAAAAATTTAATAGAAAATTTTTGAAATATGTAACCCTTTCAAAGAAAACTTGAGTTTGGAATTGGGTTGGGAATAAGAAGGGTTTCCGGAGGGATGTCATAATATTATTCTTTTAATATTAATATTTAGTGTTTTAATATAATGGATTTGACATATTTTGTACATTTTTTTCAGAACTTGTTTTCATACATTGACAACCTAATTAATCAAAATTTGAAATAATCAATCCAGACCTGGGGAAGAGCGATAATTAAATTAAATTTGAGGCAAGAAATCAGTCTAAAATTATAAGTAAATTGTAAAAAAAAAAATTTTTTTTTAGAACAAAATTATTCATCTTGTGGTGACATTAATATCCCCTTATAAAAGTATCCGGTCATCACCTCGGTATTTTTTAAGTCATAATAAAAAAAGTTGCACTACTTGACCGACACCCTGGAGAACAATACATCACCTCCAGATTTTCAAAAACCGAAAGATAAAATTCTTTAATTTTTTCATCCTCTCTGGTGTCATTGTTGAATACTTCAATACATACTTGTAAGTCATTGTTCCGATGGCTTAGGAGAAGTCTTATAACTTTAAAAAAAAATAACCCTGGCACACCGCATGTCACAAAAGCCATTATTGCTGTTTTTATAGTTAACACTCACCGTTACTTCGAAATCCAGGGAAAGTTAAAAATCGCTATTTTCAAATTTCCCCCGATTTATACACTTTCACATTTTTGATACCGTTTGGTTTACCCGCGAAATACGATTTCGTCTGCCGGTACTACGCGGCATAGGCCTCCCAACTTTGGGATTTTTCATAGGCAGTACATACGTGGTAGCGGTAAGGTATTATACCTCATTGGAAAGGTTACAAAAAAAACGAAATTTTCAAGCCATAGAGCATGCTCGTACGACAACACGTGACAAAGTTACTTGAAATTAAATAAAATCAAAAATTGATGACGTCACATGAAATTTTGAATAATCAAAGCGGGTAACACACTTTGTTTGACTACAATTATGCTCTGATTTCATTTATTGTCACCAATTGACGAAAATCTAAGAATAAAATCCAGGTAATACATAACTATTCCATTATTTGCGATAATAATTAAATTAATTATTTATTCATAAATTTGTAACTAATGAAAAGTAAAGTTCTCGAAAAATTCATTCCCTACTCATTGAGGATAGCGTAGTTGATGACGTGAGGAAACATTTTTTGACGTAGTTGTAACGTTACTTCGCGGGTTAAAACGCAATTTTTACGTTATGTAGCGGTTGAATGTATTTCGCTAGTCCAATATTATACATAAAGAAAGCTACGTCCGATCGCGTGTTAAACATTAAGTAGCGGAAGTGCAGACTGTTTTGCGCGTGTTAGACAACGAAAAACAGCCAATGTTTCAAGAGATCTTGGACATGATTTGTTGAAAATATTTACTAAAAATAAAAAGTCGAGAATGGCTTTGAAGCCCATTTATAAAAAATTTGAGAAAACAAAAATTAAAAGTTCAAAGAAAACAGATGTAAATGAAGCTGGTTTTTTTTTAATAAGTTCGGAAGTAAAGGAAATTAGACTCACCATTGTCTAGAAGTTTTTGGTTCTTGAGTGCTAGGACGAGACCAAGATGCTCATAGTACTCACTAATGATGATATAAACTACAAACAGAAATGTCAAAAAATATTTAGAGCATGTAATTTTATTGGTTTGAAATCAAAAATTTTGAAAAAAAAAAAAAATTTGTTATAAGACTCCCACTGCCCTACTGTTTTGAGTTATTTTCTCATATTCGTACATAACATAATAAAAAGTGTGAACTTTCTCTTGATTCGTAAAAAATAAGCGAAAAAGTGCAGAGGCAAAAAAAAAAAAAAAGGAGAGTAATTTCATTGGTTCTAATTGAATATCCTTGTTCTAGAAATAAACGAATCAGGATTGGCTTTAGGCAAGTACCAAGGCAAGTATTGCTCCGGAGTGGGTAAATACAAAGAAGAGAAAGAAAAAAATTGGTCAAAGGGTTCAGGGTTAATGACCTTTAGTTTTAGATTATTACTCAATCAATCAATGATCTTGTGTCTCTTTATTTCGTAAGGAATAAGAGAATGACTCAAAATTAGTGTTTTTTTTAGTATCAGAAAAAATTCTGACTCATGAGTCAGCAAATTGAGTCATAATTTTTTTTTTTTTTTTTCGTTTTTGGTAAATTAGAAGAAAAAAATTTTTTTTTCGTTTTTGGTAAATTAGAAGAAAAAAATTTTTTTTTCGTTTTTGGTAAATTAGAAGAAAAAAATTTTTTTTTCGTTTTTGGTAAATTAGAAGAAAAAATTTTTTTTTTCGTTTTTGGTAAATTAGAAAAAAAAATTTTTTTTTTCGTTTTTGGTAAATTAGAAAAATTTTTTTTCATACTTCGCGTAGTATCCTTTGTCTGTGTGACAATATGCTGGAAGGGATTCTCTCCCTAAAATCAAAAATAATTAAAAATTTATTTAAAAAAATTTTTTTTTTTTTTTTTTTTTTTGACTATTACGTATCCATGGTGATAGGGTCCTCTGTAAGGAATCGTCTGACTCACACTGACACCTTTTTCTTTAAAAAGAATAGACAAACTTTTTGCACCACGTTTGAATCTTGGATCATCTTTTGAATCTGAATATATCAAAACTACTGATTTTGTCCAACCAAATTTGAGTATTAAAGAACCAATAGCACGAGATATAGCAGCATCAGGTGGTCTCGTTCGTGAAAATGTTGCAAAATGTTTTTTATCCGATGTCTCCTCATCACTGCAAAACTAATAATAAATAACAAAAAAAAAAAGTTTATTTTTAACAAATAATTCTAATTGATAAAGTTTGTGCGCCTAAAATTGCCTAAAATAAATTTTCTAAAAAATTGTAATAAAATTGTAGCGGAAATGACAACGCAAGACTCAAATTTATAAAAAGTTATACTCCATTGTTAGAAATTTCGAAACTAATTTGTAAATTTCTCACAAAGAGTTATTTTTTTTTGCATGAAAAATAGAAAATGAAATCAGAAAATGATGTGTAACTTTTCACATGGATTGATTTCATCCAGTCATCATCACTCATCATAATACACTGACTCATTTTTTTTCCTGTGCAAAAAAAAAATAAAATAAAAAAAATTCCAAAAATGTCTATTTTTTTTAGGATTAGGGTCATTGACCACTGACTGCTGCTGTAGCTGTATAATCTCTAGAGAAAATATAAACTAAAAGATTTTTGTTGAGAGTAGTGTAATTTAGCCTTATGAATTCTATGAAAAACCTTAATGTTTTCTGATTGGTTGAAAGGAAAAAAAAAACTTATTTGTCAAGTAGAGAGGAAATGGTAGTAGTGATGATGATGTCATATAGTATGATTTCCTTTATGTAATGGTCATATTGCCATTAGAACTTTCTCCAAAGACTGTGCAAATTTTTTTTCAGGAAAACCTATGGCATATGTGGGAAGAGTTCTGATTGGGTGAAAGTCCTTTGGGAAACATCTTTCTCTCTAAAAGTTAATCAACTGGATGAAAAAGAAAAAAAAAATTTGAAAATCCAAACCTAATCTTCTGATACGCTCTTTACAAAGGGAAAAAAGAAAGGAGCTATAGAGTCGCCAACAAAAAATGTTTACTTTCACCAAAATCATTTTAACAAAAAAAAAACGAACTTTTTTTTAATAACTTTAAAAAAATTCCTTTTAAAAATCCCTTTTAAAAATCCCTTTTATTTCTTCTCTATATCAACTTTAATTTGATTTTATTTAGACTTGATTTATATTTCAATTGAGCGTTTTTGTTGCCTTTTTTTTTTTTATATCAAATTTTTTTTTATTCAAATCGTTTTTCTTGCCTTGTAAAGTGAAAGTAATTAATTTACAGAATAATGAATTTTTTTTTTTTTTTTTTTTGGCTACTGGTGAAAGTGACATCATTTTAACATTTTCTTATCTTTTTTTTTGTTCAAAATGTTAAAATCTTTGTTATAAATTTAAAAATTAAGGTTTTTAAAGATAATTACTTTTTCGATTTTTTTTTTAGTTTTTCAAGCCTAAATGTACTCTGGGTTAAGTAAATTCTAAAATTAGTACCAAAAAATTGAACCGGTAAAAGCAAATCCTTTGATAATTCAGTAAGTAACCTATAAGAGTGTTTACATTAGGTTTTCCACAAGAAAGTTAACATGGGAAGGTCATATAACTTTCTTCTTGTATTTCTAATATCCTTATGAAAATAAACTACAAACATTTCACTTTCACTTTCACTAAAACAGATAAATTCAAAAAAAGTGAAAGTGAAAGTGAACTCAAAAGCTTAGATTTCATGGTTGTTAAGAGTATGAATTTTGAAATTATGTGTAAATATTCTATAAAACNAATATCCTTATGAAAATAAACTACAAACATTTCACTTTCACTTTCACTTTCACTAATACATAAAAACAGATAAATTCAAAAAAAGTGAAAGTGAAAGTGAAACTGAACTCAAAAGCTTAGATTTCATGGTTGTTAAGAGTATGAATTTTGAAATTATGTGTAAATATTCTATAAAACAGTAGTGGATTTCGAATTCATAGTCAGTGGACAAGTTTTTTTTTTTTTTTTCTTTTTTTTTTTAGCTTTTTTTGATGTTGATTTTGATGTTAAAATCAAATTTTATGTTTATATTAGAGGAATTATTAAGGTTTCTACATAAATGAAAAAAAAAAATTTTTTTTAATTAAAAGAAAAATGGTTTGTAAATTTTGATAAAATTGATTTTGACTCAAAAGTCATTATTTAGTCAGTGTCATTCATCAGTACCCTATTGTTCTTATTTGAAATTTTGGAAGTTGGTCTAAAAATGATTTTTTTTTTGTCGACATGAGAAAATCTATCACTATGTATGTAAGTCTATCACTATGTACATTAGAAGAACATAATTTTCTAGGAAGTCTATTGTTGCCAAAAGAATAGAGAAAGTCCAGTCTATTCAGGTCATTCTAACTAACCAATATTATAATTATAATTTATAACCTCATAGAGATTATGGGTGACAGACGACCACTGTTATACAATGTCGTAAAATCAAAACTTTGGACTACTTATTTTTTCTATTGTTCTAACTAACAATTTATAAAAGTAACCTATTCTGTACTCCTTTAGTCCAAAAAATAATTGATTTTTTTACTTTTAAATTTACAGTGCTTAATATTTAGTTCAAATTTAAAACAAGTTAAAGTGTACAAATTGGAAAATTACAAAATTGTGAAAATATTGACAAAATTTGGGTGATATTGCATAATGTTTCTAATGTCAAAAATGTATAATCTAAAAAAAAAAATCATTTTTGACTTTATGAGCATAATTTTTAGTGATTCTGATTACTAACCATAAATAAACTCAGTACCTAGTTTAACAGGTTTGAATAAAAATTTAAAAATATTATAAATTTGAAACAATGAGCATCAAAGAATGACAAATAAAACTAAGGATCAAAACATAATTTTCATAAGCTCAAAATTTTATTTTTAGGCTACCTCCAAGTTGATCTTATGGTGAAAAAAAATTTGTTATTTTATTTTCATTTTGTAAGTTGTTACAAGCTTAAAAAGTCCATTGTGGAAAATGTGGCAAATTGTATATTTTGTAATTTTGTAATTTTGTAATTTTGTAATTTTGTAATTTTGTAATTTTGTTATTTTGTAATTTTGTAATATTTTTTTTTTCTTTTTTTTTTTGTAATATTTTATTTTATTTTGTAATTTTGCAAAAACAATTCCGGATTTAAAAAATTTGTACAGTNCTTTTTTTTTGTAATATTTTATTTTATTTTGTAATTTTGCAAAAACAATTCCGGATTTAAAAAATTTGTACAGTCTGACTACAATTAAATGGAAACATTAGATTGTATTGTACAATAGATTTAAATTAGCGCGCTATTTACGAATAACATTTTAAGTACTTTAATGTGTTCACCATTGTTTGGTTAGTTAGATTATAAATTTATTAATTAACCTGTTTGTAATAACAATAATCTAAACAATCTAAAGCAACCTAAAAAGTGTACGTCAACACCTGAGATTATCTCCTTGTAAATTTGTATAAAATTATTGAACTTACATAAGAAATCATAGGAATGTTGAGAGCCGTTGCTAGTTTAGCTTCATGTAAACATGTTTCTTGTGGACCTAAAATAACTGAAACATTTTTTTCTTTCCAAAGTGCTGCCACTTGACGAAGACTCTCTTCTTCATCACCAAATGTTTCTGACACCATCACTTTGACCCGAATACCAAAGTCTCGGAGTCCAGGTGACTTCCCACGCAATCCTGATGCTGACAGGTTTGTTATTTCATTTTCTAGTGTATCCTAGTAACGGAATAAATAATCATTTCAAATGATTACATCAAAAGATATGTTGTCATTGGTCATCTTTATCAGTGTCATATGTCTCATATGATAACTCAAGGGTATAGAATCGAAATTATGGTTCCACCCAATATGCGCCAAACAAAATATGAACAACATCCAATCAGATGATAGGCGCCACCCAAAAGAAGATGTTAGTTTTGACTACAATGTATTTGAAAAATCTGAGATTATCCACGGCTAACGCTAACCATTTCTTATTTCTTGGGCATAATCATAACAATGAGAGTTAATTTTTAACCTTTTNATCCACGGCTAACGCTAACCATTTCTTATTTCTTGGGCATAATCATAACAATGAGAGTTAATTTTTAACCTTTTCGAGAGAGGAGAAGCGTTCGGCGACAGTGCAGAGTGTGACAACGCGAGCGTCACGGGACAGTGGTGGGTGCATGAGCGTTTTAACGGCGCAAAGCTTCCACTATAGGATTTCCAGAAATTCTGTCGTGAGGATCATCCGAGTTACTGTGANGGTTTTAACGGCGCAAAGCTTCCACTATAGGATTTCCAGAAATTCTGTCGTGAGGATCATCCGAGTTACTGTGAAGAGGAGTTTGAAGTCAACAATGACAGTGTTTGACTAATAAGCACTTTCGGAATCATTACGCGCATATAATAGAGAAAAATGCGGAAAATTTCGTTTTTACGTATATTTGCGTCTTATCTATAACATTGGGAAATCTATGGAAAANAGAGAAAAATGCGGAAAATTTCGTTTTTACGTATATTTGCGTCTTATCTATAACATTGGGAAATCTATGGAAAATTCAATATAATCTATGGGAAATTGAAAAATTGAAAATATTTAATAATTAAATTTTTCTATAACGTTTTGCCTGTGATAAGATAATCATACTAGACATTGGAAATTTGATAATTTTCTTATTATGCTAGGTTTACTGCTCGACTTTTTCACGTGAAAAGTCAAAAGTGAAATGAAAATTGTTCATTTCACCAACTTTTCACACTTGCGGTTTATTACTATTATGAATTGAATTTTTTTCAACTGTTTAAACGAAAAGTGGTTTCCTTAGCTAGTAGTTCATTACTCAGTTTAGGTGAATGAATAAATAATTATTCAAATTTGAATAGAGATTTGAAACTAATTGAATTTAGAAGTTTTGAATTCGTGCTGAAAAATAAAAAAATCTGTAAAGAAAAATTACTTCAAATTTTCAAATTCCCCACACTTTTTTTATTTACAGAATTATACGGAAATAAAAGAAGATTGAAATTCCAAAATACGTTAATACGGAATTTTACGCACGCGATTTTACGCATTTGTAGTACAGTGGAACACTGGAATGAATCTTAAATTAATTTAAAATTGAAAAATCTAAAAATATTTGGCAATTGTTACGTCCGTTTCATGCTTTTTCAAATCGTCGTGTTTTCTTTTTTCATAAAGTTGTCATGACGTACTCTAAATTGGATGGCAATAAATACTTTTTCAAATCTTTTTTCGTACTTTTTTCCAAAAAAGTAGAGACGGTTCAACTTCACACGACGATCGGAGTTCGCAATGAAAAGAAAAAGTATGTATTGTTTTTTCAGAAAAAAACTTTTTTCAAACTACGGGTAAAAAACGCAATGACAACGAAATGAAAAAGTATGGATTGATTTTTCAAACTTTTTCAGGAAAATTTTCCCTGAAAAAGCTGGTTTTGGAAAAAGCATGGAACGGGCGTTAAGGTTATGATTATGGTTATGATTATGAATATTTAAGTTGAAGGATTTGCTTACTTGTGAAAAAAATTTGATTTCTTTGAGGTCATTAAGGGCATAGGTCAAGGCACCAGAAATAGTAAGCCCAGGGCGAGAATATTCCAAATCACCAAATTTTCGAGATGATCCAGTAATATAACCAATTCGTATTTCAATTTCCTCCAATGCATTTTTTTCCTGATCATCGAACATTGGGATTGATATCCATTTCTCATTATTTTTACTACTCAGTCCATATACAATTGATTTGAAAAGAATAATAATTGTATAAATTACAAGTCCAATCATAATGACCTTTGACTCATACATCATTAGTTGAAATTATGCATAATCAATCACTTTGGTAACTGTGCCATATTTCAAATCTCCCGGCAGAAAGTTTTCAACCATATGTTCAAAGTTTTTCCATTAAAGTTAGAGATTATTAAGACTTAAAAAAAAAGAAGTTTTAATGAAAATTTTTTGCAATTAAGAGAAGACTTAATTAAGAAAAAAAAACCGATTAGAAGTACTCGCTTCGTTGAAGACTTTGATAAATTTTAAATCTACTTCTTCATTAAGAAAATTGTTTTGGTTTAGTTTTTATTAAATTTTTTGAGATTTGTGAAATTTTGAAGTTGCTAAATTTTGAGGCTTCAAGTTGTAGTTGTACAACTTGAAGCCCCAAAATTTAGAAAAAAACTTTACTACATAGTAAAAAAATTTTTTTTTTTAGCAAATTTGTAAAAATTAGAGGTAAAAATTTTTGAACTTTTTCGATAGAAAAAGTACCTTATCCATCACACCTGTCTGAGTATTGATGTAAGACAAGAAAAAACACTTTGTATAAACTTTCAATTGTTATAAAGAAAAGACACTCCCAAAGTTTTGGGAGTAACTAATTCAATTTAAACTTTTTTTTTTTGCAAACTTGAACTTTGGGGTTTATCAGAGCTTGGATGTGTGTTTTAAAAATTTATTTTGTGTTGAATAAGTATCATACTGAAAAACAGTAAAGACTACTAAAAGTGCTAAAATTGAAAGTGAGACTGTCAAATTGTTCAAAAAGTACTGAAAAAGTGTAAATAAAACTTAAAACAAAATGTTGCAAAAAAATTTGAAAAAATTGCGAAACTAACCTACTAATTAGAGCTTTTACTAAAAGAGGCAATAAAACAAATTAAGTATATGGCATAGAACTTAGTATTCAACAAGTAGATTTTTTTTTGGCAAAGTGAGGAAGTAAAATGATTCAAAATTTTATATATAAATGCATTTATTCCAATTTTGTAAAAATTTGTAAAATTTTGTCATTTTGTAGTTTTGTAATTTTGTAATTTTGTAATTTTGTAATTTTGTAATTTTGTAATTTTGTAATTTTGTAATTCTGTATAGGAATTTATGATAAAAAATGTGCAAAATTATATCTAAAATTTTTAAAATTGGGTCGAAAAAACAATAAGTTTTTACACATAGTTCCACAGTACACGAATGTACCTTTTATACATAATTTATATAAAGACAGAAAATAACTTTTCTTTATGAAAAAATTATGAACTCCTTGAAACTCAGGAAATGCATTAACTATTTAAAAGTAGCCACAAAATTTGCATTGTAACTTTCTTTCAATTATTCTAACTGACAGTCTTGAAAATGAAAACTTTAGATCTTGTTAAACTTAATTATGTTTTGTCATTTTGGAAAAGTGGTATAATTTAATTTAACCCTTTTTGTAATCATTTTTAAGTTGACTAACAATCCCTAAACTATCCAATTAAAGAAAAAAATATAAAATAACCACTATATAACCTCATTAGGAGAAAGTTAAGTACAAATTTCTTAAGAAACTTTGTATAGTGAGAAAAAAAAATCCCTCTAAAATTATGTTTTATGTGGTACTAATGTTAAGTTACTTTCGCCAATTTTATTTTTATTTTGCGAATCTTCCTCATTATTTTAAAGCTTAAAATCCCTTGAGATTTATCTTATATACAAACAAGTGTTGTTGTTTTTCTGCAAAGTTTTATTATTTTTTTTTTAACTTTTTTTTTTCGTGTAAATAGTTGCAAAAAATTTTCACTTTTGTAACAATATTGTTGTTGACTTTCTAGTTCAAGCCTCTACTGAAAACCTAAAAGATCATAACTTTTGTAACTGTTGAAATTGTATACACAATTTTACCGACAAGTGTTCAAATGTCACTGAAGCACCTCTGGCACTTTTTGACTTTTTTGAGTAATAAGGTAAAATGTTATACTTGTGTGTAATATGATTATTTTGTTGCTCAATTACATCCTAACCTCAAGCACATTTAGCGTCAAGTCATTATCAAAATTGACGCAATATGAGCTGAGCACGAATTATTGATTATAATTTCACAAAGTTGTTGTTTTTTCTAGTAATTTCGATGTTTTTTTTTTCTTTTTTTTTTTTTGCAAGAAATTACGTGTTTTTGGACAAAGAAAAAAAAATTTTTTTTTTGTTCACATTTTTTTTTTTTTTTCTTGGTTCTGTGTTCTGAAATCACGACACTGCACTGTAATTTACTGACAAAACAAGTGGAAATGAGAAATTGTTGAAAGTTTAAAAAAGTACTGGATGAATAGTTTTTAAGGATCAATATTCTTGATTCAAGAATAAAAGTGGTTGTTTGATTAAGTTTATTACATATGAGTCAAATCAGTGGTGAAAGTTAGTTTTTTTCTTCTTTGGAGTTGTTACTGTGTTGAAGTTTTCTTCTAAACTGAGAGTTCATGTGACAGAAATGAGACCTTAAAAAGTGAAAGTATGCCTTGAAGCTTCGAAAGGAGATGAAAGTTGGAGAAAACCACTACCTTCATTTCCCAATTGAGTCATTTTTTATGAAAAAAAAAAATTGCACCAAAAGGTAGACAATATCTCTTTCGATCTTTAAAAAAAGACGCTGATGATAGTGACATTTTGTTGAGAAAAGTGTCGTCGTAAGGATTCAAAATGAAATGCATCTGGAATATTTTTTTTACTAGGGTTCTTAATGAGTTCTATTTTTATCTGAGTCATTTTATGACTAATAAGTTATGACTCAAGGTGAATGATACTCTAGTTTTCAGGAAGAGTTAAAATCATCAATTTCTAAGTGATTTAAAATTATGAGACTGTATTGACACTTTGTGACACTCTTTTTACTTGAGTCAGAGTGAGATGACTCATGAGTTCTGTGAGTTAAAACTAAGGGTCATTACTTACTCAAAATCTGTTATAATAACTATAAATGTTAACATTGAATTCAATTTTTTTATAATGCAAGTCGTCTTCAACAACCTAGGAGTCACTGAGTCACAACAACTCGGAATATCAGGGTCANATTTTTTTATAATGCAAGTCGTCTTCAACAACCTAGGAGTCACTGAGTCACAACAACTCGGAATATCAGGGTCAGGACTTAGAGTAATAGGTCACTTGACTCATGACTCATTAGAGACGACTCAGTAATTTAAAATAATGTTTATTTATGAATGAGTCATCAGAGTGATGAAAATAACAAAATTGACTCAAAAAAGGTTGAGTTAGAATCAAAGAGTCTCAATGACTGACTCAAATGACTCAGAGATAACCATGAGTCACTGTTCAATTAGAGTCACTGAGGACCCTAATTTATTTTTGTATATAAATTTATGAAGAAAGGACGTAGGACGTGGAGTCATAGGTCACTTGACTCATGAGTCATTAGAGATGACTCAGTGATTTAAAATAATGTTTATTTATGAATGAGTCATCAGTGATGAAAATAATAAAATGACTCAAAAAAAAAAGGTTAAGTTAGAGTCAAAGAGTCTCAATGACTGACTTAAATGACTCAGAGATAACCATGAGCCACTGTTGAGTTAGCCTCACTGAGAACCCTAGTTTTTTTTTTTTTTTTTTTTAAATTTGTGACAAAAAAAATCTTAAGAGCGTGTCAAATAATTTTCTTTTGAATTTTTCATGAGTAGTTCACAGAATCTTATTTGATTAAAAAAACTATTCAATAAAGCTTTTATGTAAAAATTCTCACTTTCAGTTATTTTTTTTTATCTCACTTCTTCTCTTTGCTCAAGCGGAAGTCAGAGGATTGCCAAAAAAAAAAAAAAAAAAAAAAAACAAGCATCGCCTGAGTGAATTTTATTACATTTTGTATTAATTTAGCGTCAAATGACTGCACTGCTGAGATTTTGGATTTTATTTTAAAATTTTGGTTTTAATTAGGATAGATTTTAGATAAGTTAAGAAAAATTTTATTTTTTTTTTTCAACTTTAAATTGAAGTCTGAACTCTGTTTCCTACTTTTTCACTCTTCACAAATTTTTAGCTCGTTTTTCTTTGTTGTTGGAATAAACTGTCAAAATTTATTTTGGTTGCCATTTAATTTGTAACTAAACTTAGAATTTGAGTCCACAGAGTTGATTTTTCATTATTATTGTTTTTGACAGGTGTTCAAGTGTTTTGAATGTTGCTTTTAAGTCTCCCTTGAGAAGTGAAAGTTAATTTAGTTTGTTTGCATTTCTGTATATAAAAAAAAATTTTTTTTTTTTGTTTTTCGTTTGATGGTTAAGCGAAAGCACTTTACGCCTCCACAATCTGATATTTTTGAAAAAAAAAATCAATTCAAATTTTTTAGTTTGCAAAATTCAGCGATGATTCTGAGAAGTAAGGCAGCGAGCGCAGAACAAAAATTTTTTACTACTTTTGAATTTTTGCATAAAATTTTTGCATAAATTTTTTTAGATTTTTGCATAAATGTAGAACTACAAGAATTCGTAATTCATTCATTTTAACCTACTTTCAAATCTTTCATCTATTATAATTTAATTATATGAGATTAATCTCAAATCTCAACCTTTTCACATTTTACACTTTTCATAAGCTTTTCACAAGAAAATTAGCATTTGTTATTTACTATATGTATCACATTATAATTATTATTGTAAAAACATACAATAATATACGCAATGTGATAATAATTGTTGATAAAGTGCAAAATTTTTTTTTGTCTTCTTGTTATTATTAATAATCTAATGTTCTTGTACAGTGAAGTTCGGTTATAGTGACTACGTAGGGACCGGCAGGATTTTTCAGTATAGCCGGAGTTCATTATATCCGTATAGTGAATGGACTCTACATTTTAATAGTTGTTCATTACATCCAAATATTTTACTATAAATTCAGTTGTCGATGTAGAGAAGTAGTAAGTCATGGAAATTTGCTTAAGACTGAATACTATTATGTTCTCATCAAGGTTCCTTGACAACAGAAACTAACGGCTCTTGATAAGGTTATGTCATAACTCCAAAGAAATTAAATTAAAAAAAATTCCAGCTGGGTGTCGTCGGCACCCAGCTGAAGAATGCGTTGTTTAGCAACGATGTAAAATGATGAAAAAAATAGAATATTTATATGAATTGAAAATTTTGATTCATAAAATTTAAAAAAATTAAAGATGACACAGACGGCGTAGTGCCAATTTTTTTATGTCACTTAAGTCGGTTGTTCATACCGAAATTCATAATCACNTTAAAAAAAATTCCAGCTGGGTGTCGTCGGCACCCAGCTGAAGAATGCGTTGTTTAGCAACGATGTAAAATGATAAAAAAAATAGAATATTTATATGAATTGAAAATTTTGATTCATAAAATTTAAAAAAATTAAAAATGACACAGACGGCGTAGTGCCAATTTTTTTATGTCACTTAAGTCGGTTGTTCATACCGAAATTCATAATCACNAATGACACAGACGGCGTAGTGCCAATTTTTTTATGTCACTTAAGTCGGTTGTTCATACCGAAATTCATAATCACGTTAGAACAAACATTTTTTCTCAATTATTATTTATTAATATATCTGTTATTAAATTATTCATATTGTATTCTATTAAGTTTTATCCACCTTTGCTTGAATTTAACATCAATGGAGAGAATTATCCTCGTCTTCTGAGTCACTCCTGAGTCACAGTCCTATTAAAATTATAAAATATAATTAAAATTGAATAGAAATTCATAATTCCTTCGAAAATTTAGCTAAGAGAAATGTACGCAGTCTCTTAGTTGGGATGACTCCAGGCAATAGCTCTCGTCCGTATTTTGAGTTGAAGGCATAATTTTCTTGTATGAAATGTTCGGAGCACACTCGATGATGAGATTCTTTATAATTTTGTAATTTTTGTCCACATTTCCCAATCCAAACTTTTCGCAACAATATATCTTTAGGTAACCTGTAGAACTGTATCAATTTTGTTTTAACTTTAGTATTTTTAAATGTATTACTACACGAGCTAACGAAACATGTGGACATTATACTTAAATTCAGATGAATTAATGAATAATTGATTAAAAAGAATTATTTTTAACTAATTTATAATCGAAAGCAAACAAAAGAATTTTTTTAAATTTAATTTCTTTGGAGTTATGACATAACCTTATCAAGAGCCGTTAGTTTCTGTTTTCAAGGAACCTTGGTTCTCATGATAATGCTCCCCACCAGGTCGAGTACTTCTAAGCAACAACGAATATGTTTCATGANCCACCAGGTCGAGTACTTCTAAGCAACAACGAAAATGTTTCATGACTGGATTTGACTTTTAACCTGCAGTGTGTTAACACATAATCTCCTATTTGCTTGGCAGGGACCGGACAGTGTGGTTTGCTATAGCCGGAGTTCTGTTATACCCGAAGTCACTATAGCCGAACTTCACTGTACTTCTCTACATCGACGTAGCTGAATTTATAGNGGTTCTGTTATACCCGAAGTCACTATAGCCGAACTTCACTGTACTTCTCTACATCGACGTAGCTGAATTTATAGTACAGTGGACCTCGCCTATAACCTTGAAAATCCCTGGTCCTTTAAGCCAAGTATTGTGGGCTACTTTATTATAGCCGAATAATGAACTCCGGCTATACTGAACCAATCCTGCCGGTCCCTACGAAGTCACTATAACCGAACTTTACTGATAATAATTTATTTTGCGCTTTTTCAAGAAAAGTTAAAAACCTTTACTAAAAAAACAACCAATTTTTACCTTCTTTCCAAAGTTTTGTTTTTCTATAATTTTCTAAAATCAAAATGTAAATTAAAATAGAGAAAGTTGAAGAAAATAGAAAAGTTGAAGCGTTTTTCAACTTTTCTTTAACTTTCTTTTCTTACCAATATTTCTCTAATTTCAAGTGATGAGAATAGANTTAACTTTCTTTTCTTACCAATATTTCTCTAATTTCAAGTGATGAGAATAGATGTTGTTGAATTAGAAATCTTGTTTGTTTATATAAGAAGAAGTAGTACTTGTGAACTTTGTAAACTTTACTTTCACTTTTACTTTACCATGTTGAATGGTAAGTAAGAGAGTTAGTTTTCAAAGTGTACCATTCCTCCAACAATCAAGATTTTTTTTTTGATTTTGGTTGTTTACCTGTACTGATCATAACAATTAATTATTTTTGATACTAAGTGATGATAAATACATAAAGATTTAAATTTAAATACAAATTAAAATTTAAACAATAAGTTGTTGTTCATTTCGATTACAGAGGTCTTGTAAGTTAAGNATGTTGTTGAATTAGAAATCTTGTTTGTTTATATAAGAAGAAGTAGTACTTGTGAACTTTGTAAACTTTACTTTTACTTTTGCTTTACCATGTTGAATGGTAAGTAAGAGAGTTAGTTTTCAAAGTGTACCATTCCTCCAACAATCAAGATTTTTTTTTTGATTTTGGTTGTTTACCTGTTCATAACAATTCCTGTTCATGTTCATAACAATTAATTATTTTTGATACTAAGTGATGATAAATACATAAAGATTTAAATTTAAATACAAATTAAAATTTAAATACAAATTAAAATTTAAACAATAAGTTGTTGTTCATTTCGATTACAGAGGTCTTGTAAGTTAAGTGCAGAAGCTGATGAATCATTTTTTAGATTAGATTCTANGTGCAGAAGCTGATGAATCATTTTTTAGATTAGATTCTATTGTTTCAGATTCAGAATTTTGTGAATTCTTCTCACTTTCATTATTTGTAGATTGAAATTCACCATATATTGTATTATTGTCCAATTCGAGTTGAGCAGGAATGGAAATTGAATCTGGAAAATTTAAATTATTCTTAATTGAATTATTGATATCTTCTGTAAGAAAATTAAAAATTCCAGCAGGTGAATCAGTAGGAATATGAGTATTTTTAGATTCATTTTCAATTTTGTCAGAAGGATGTAGGTGTAGGTCTTCTTCAAAATTTAATAAATCCACTTCTACTTCCACTTCTTCCATTGGATTTGGTAGGGATGGATGTATTTTTGATAAATTTTGAAATTGAAATTGAGAGGACTGTAAAGTACTATCTTTAGAATTTTGTAGTGATTTTTGGTTTTGAGTTGATGAAGGTGGTAAATTTTGAGTTCCAGATATAGCAATTCTCTCAGGATCCAAACCCAAAACTCGATATAATTTTATAATTGGTAAGTAGACTAAACCCGTTTGTCGATTCACGCCCTATAAAAAAGTTGAAAAAAAGTTGAAAAAAAGTTNAATTGGTAAGTAGACTAAACCCGTTTGTCGATTCACGCCCTATAAAAAAGTTGAAAAAAAGTTGAAAAAAAGTTAAAAAAAAGTTGAAAAAAAGTTGAAAAAAAGTTGAAAAAAAGTTGAAAAAAAGTTGAAAAAAAGTTAAAAAAAAGTTGAAAAAAAGTTGAAAAAAAGTTGAAAAAAAGTTGAAAAAAAGTTGAAAAAAGTTGAAAAAAAGTTGAAAAAAAAAGTTGAAAAAAAGTTGAAATAAAGTTGAAATAAAGTTGAAAAAAAGTTTTTAAAATAGTTAAGTAGAGGTTGTACTTATAAAAGTATTAACTCTGTGAAAATCATCTTACTTTTATAAAAGTGATGTGAAAAGGAGCAGNAAAAAAAGTTGAAAAAAAGTTGAAAAAAAGTTGAAAAAAAGTTGAAAAAAAGTTGAAAAAAAGTTGAAAAAAAAAGTTGAAAAAAAGTTGAAAAAAAGTTTTAAAAATAGTTAAGTTGAGGTTGTACTTATAAAAGTATTAACTCTGTGAAAATCATCTTACTTTTATAAAAGTGATGTGAAAAGGAGCAGTTTTGACTTTTCGAAAAAGTGTATCAATTTTAGATCCATAATAGTGACGTACAAAGACACCATTAATTTCATCTATGATATCACCAACTCCGATCATATCTTGCTAAAACAAGAAAAATAATATATAATTTTAGAACTTTCGATAATATAATTTTAAAATTTTAAAACTTTCGATAAAAAAAGAAGTAGGTTTTCCTAGGGTTAAAAAATTAGTTTCAAGATAGTTATTTAAATATAATTTTATTAAAATAATCCACTTACAAGTTCAGCTGCAGAACTATTTTCCAAAATCTCAACAATAACTGGAAATCCAAGTGGAAATCCAAGTGTAATTCCTAAATGTTCACAAGGAACAATTTCTTTTTGAATTCTAATTGGAAGCTGCCATGATTCATCTAGAAATGCTGAATTTGTGAGATTGAAATTGAAGCCATATTCACCAAGCTGCTGTAGGAGGGATAGAAAAATTTGACAAAGTATCTCATGACCGAGTATAGAATTTTCAGGTTCATAGATGACCCTTAGACTACTATCCTTAAAATCTTCATTATCTAAGTGATATTGAACAGGTACAAAAAGACAACGTCGTTTTAAGCAAATTCGAATAAGTAATCGAATTTTTCCTTGAGATGTTAAGGTCTTCATGTTTCCAAGAGCTTCTTCAAAACCTACTTTGAAGACCAATGGGATGACTCTAAATAAAAAATTAATCAAGTTGTTCTCAATCTCAATTAAATCAAAATTTGCTAAGATTTTTATAAAGCTATTCAAATTTTGTAATAATTAATTTTGTATTTTGTATTTTGTATTTTGATTTTGTATTTTGATAATCAAAATTTAAATTCTTTTGACCTTACCGTTGATACTTCCTGACCAATTGATAGAACCACTGAAATGAATCTGTTTTCCAAGGTCGAAATCCATCATGTCTGATGAGTCCTTTTTCAAAAATTTTTTCTAAACAGAAACATAGAGAAATGACAGTTTCTTCATTGTCACTAAAAGGTCCAATTGAACCTGATCTCACTAATGCTGCAATATGACCTAGAAAATTATAAACAAAATATAATAATTATTATATAATTTGTTTTTTTTTTTACCAAAAAATTTTTTAAGAAATTACGTTACTCACCTTTAAGGTCCTTAAGCAAGGGGTCACTCAAGGTCATTTTGAAATTTTTACAACTGTAAATGTAGATGCAGATGTAAATGAAATAACATTATTTCTTTTTACGTTTCTACAGAGTGATTAAAAAAAACTGAATAATTTAGATTTACGAAACTGTATAATGAAAAAGTAAAGAGAAGAAAGGCGGAACTGGAACTAGAGAAGACGAAGAAAAAATCAATAAGTTCTACCGTAGAGGTGGTGGTTTTGGATTCACATTTTGAGCTTTTTGTGGTTATTGGTTAACCAAATTTCGCATAAATCTATTACGGATACAAAAACCTTTTGTGGTGAATTGGTTATGATTAAGTCTAATGTTATTCTCAACATTGTCAATTTTTTGGCAATGTTTAGACATATACAATTCTCATTGTAAACAATTAATTTAAAAATTATAATAACCAACTCATCATGAAAAATGAAAAATGAAAACCTAAAATCAAATAATCTTTGAAAGAAGACTTCAACCTTCGAAATTTCAGTTTTAAATTAGGTTTTTTTTTATTAAATTTAAAACTGAAAATTTAGACGATGTAGCCAATAATTATTAGTAATTTTTTAAATTGGAATTAAAATTACTATTATTGAAACTCAACTGTTCTAGCTTACACTCGGTCAATTTTTTAAGTGGGGATTTGGCGAACACTGGTTAAAATTATATTTGATTTTTTTTTAGATCGAAATTTTGAAAATTTGAATTTTTT
Organism: Holacanthella duospinosa; assembly: GCA_002738285.1. Lineage (NCBI taxonomy): Eukaryota > Metazoa > Arthropoda > Collembola > Poduromorpha > Neanuridae > Holacanthella > Holacanthella duospinosa. The sequence continues at coordinate 794,904 of NIPM01000036.1, read as the reverse complement.
CACTTTTTCGGATTATTCATCTGAATTTACCTAAAAAGGTTCGATTATTCGGTAATGTTATGGAATTTCTGAAATTTTTGAAATAATGAAGCTACGTTAAAAAACAAACACTAGATATAAAACTGTGAGTTTTAAATTTAATATTGTTGCTAACTCTAAAAAATTAAGTAAATCTCTATTTATAAAGTAGAGTTAGCAAAGTCTAAAGATTAGTTATCTCTATTAAAAATTTTGTTTTGGTTCCTTTTTTTTGGGAGAACAATAATTGAATTTGTACTCTAAAATTTGTTTTTAAAATATCCACAATATGATGGTGTTGTTGAACACTGTTGTTGTTGATGGATTAGTTTTAAAAACAAAGATCTTACTCTTGGTTTGATTCATCTGAAGAGGATGCAATACGACGACGATTACGTTTTGGTTTTTCTTTACTTGTTTTTTCTACAGAATCATTGAGGGTCATACGTGAGAGTTTAGGCATCTCATAGACATCATCTACTACTGGACTGTCAACATCCAAGGGACTTGCTACATCAAGATCTGGTGGACTTGTATCATCTAAATTCCTTCGACGAGAAGTTGCAGCTGATTGTCGTTGTGATGAAAAGTTTATATCATAGTCCATTTCTTCCTCATCACGGACACGATTGAGCATTTTGGATTTATCTGACCAAGAGCAACTACAATTGGGACAAGTGGATACATTGACAGTATATCGAATGTAGCAGGGTCTATGTAGTACAAGGCGACAATGTGGACAGAGGTAACCCTAGCATTTACAAAAAAAAAACAGTAACATAATTAGTTTTTGTTTTGAATGTATTGTTGGTTTCGTAATATCAAATGATGGGACAACCAATATGCGCTACACACCTCGACACAATATGAGTTAAATATTTTTGCAAATAATTTTTTGTTGTATTCAAACAAATTAAATCCATCTGAAATGATACTTGGCNACAGTAACATAATTAGTTTTTGTTTTGAATATATTGTTGGTTTCGTAATATCAAATGATGGGACAACCAATATGCGCTACACACCTCGACACAATATGAGTTAAACATTTTAAGAAATATTTTAAGTTTCTTAGGTTTATTTGACGTTCATTGTTGTAATTTCTAAAAGTCTATTTTATGCTTTATCTGAAGTTTGATTTTGATTTTAGGAAGCTAAATCTTAATTAGTCAAGTTTTTTTGGATTGTTTTAAGTGGGTCATATGGATGTGTCACATAGTGGTTGAGCTCATATTGGATTTCTTAGTATNCTAGTTAAACATTTTAAGAAATATTTTAAGTTTCTTAGGTTTATTTGACGTTCATTGTTGTAATTTCTAAAAGTCTATTTTATGCTTTATCTGAAGCTTGATTTTGATTTTAGGAAGCTAAATCTTAATTAGTCAAGTTTTTTGGATTGTTTTAAGTGGGTCATATGGATGTGTCACATAGTGGTTGAGCTCATATTGGATTTCTTAGTATTAATTGTTGTGATTCTGAAAACTTACATGGAGAAGAAGCATTTTACATAAACTGCATTTTCCCATAACATCAAAGTAACAATCACGGAGTACAGTTTCAAGTTCACGAATTCCACGGATTCCCATTGTTACATTAAAGTCCTCACCCTGTTCATTAATTAGAAAGATCATGTTTTCCTAATTAGTTGGATAAAAATGCTTATTCCTTACTCCTAATGGATATTTTGCTAAATAGTTTAAATCTATCATTTTCAGAATGAAACCTTCAGCGTGTTCTAAATTTCCTCTTGCTTCTACTTCACTAGCAAGATTGATACATTCGGAAAATGGGACTGTAAAACTGGGATACTTCCGAAGAACCTATAGGTTGAACATAATCAAAAAAAAATATTAATCATTGAAATTGAGTGAGACTGTGTCTAAATAGTAGACTTTCAATTTCAATATTACATTCTTGTTTGTTTGAGGTTTTTTTTTTCCAGAAAGTGAATTATGAAAATTATAAATTTACCGTGTCAATAATTTTCTGGAATAATCCAACTTCGAATTTGGAGAAGAGAGTTTGGAGCCTGAAAATTAAAAATATAATGATGAATTTGAAAGGATGAAAATGATAAGAGTGAAATTGAAATTGAATTACTTCAACAGTGGTTTATCAACGGTGAGAAGGAAAATGTAATATTTCTTTCCTGTCAACTCACAAGAAGCAGATCGAATAGCCATGTCAAAAGGTCGAATTTTTTCACAAATATCCCTTACAACTTTCTGTACGTATGCCATAGATGTTCTCTCATTTGATGGAAGAGACAAATAAGAGCAGGCAGCAATGAATAGTTTCTTAACACCTTTGGCATCCAGAAATCCTGCAGACATCATACCTTGGAGGACGAGTTTGTGAATGTCACCGTACTCATCAGTGATTGCTTTTGCTCTTCCACTTCCTCCAGTACCCGCGGTTGAGTTATTCACTTCTTGTGGCTCTGTTACGGTAGAAGTCATTCTTCCTTTAAAGGTCTAAACGGTGAAACTTGTATGAGATGATGAATCAAGATCTGAGTAAGTAAACAAAAAATTAAAATTTACTCAACAGTCAACACATAACAATGCGATGTATCATGTATCATTTAAGAATTCAATCATTACTTACTAGAAAACTGCTAAATGTGCACAAGCAAGCACAATAATAATAATTTTTTGTCAGCTTCAGCTTACCAATAATTTTCACCTTGACACCGTTGTTGCTCGTCGCTTCACGGCTTGACACCGACACCCCACCCCAACGCTTGTCTGTCGCTTACTTCTTTGGTTGTTCGGCCACGGATTTCTATTTTATGGTACTAATTTTGAAGAAAAGAAATGAATTTTCAAAATTTTATGAAAATGAGCAACTCAAAAACTTTATGCTTCCTTTGAGTAACTCGCAGTATTGGGCAAATATAAATTACAAGTATAGTAGTGTTACGCATGGCTCAGCTTTTGACGTGAGCCAGAGCCACTGGCTCAATGAGCCATGCCTCATGGCTCATCCGAGCGGTGAGCCAGCTCATGAGCCATGGTTCTGGCTCCGCACTTTTGTTGAGCTGGCTCATGAGCCAGAGCCATGGCTCATGGCTCAACATAAAAAATGTTTTTTTCCCATTAATATGCACATTTTGCTAAAAGTGAGAATGACCTAGTGAGAATAAGCCAATACAAATCATAATTATGCACTGGCTAAAGGCAAATTGACTTTCATTGACTAAAAATTCCGAAAATTAAAAAAAAAAGTAATGATTTGGAAGAAAAAAAATGAAAATTTAGGGAAAAAGTGGAAGAATTTAGGGGAAAAGTTGAGCCATTGAGCCATGGCTCACAAGTTTCGTTGAGCTGGCTCAGGAGCCATGGCTCTGGCTCAAAATTACTATATGAGCCAGAGCCATGCACTGGTTCTGGCTCAGAAAATTTTGTGAGCCAGCTCGAGCCAGAGCCAGAGCCAGAGCCATTGAGCCAGCTCATGAGCCAGAGCCATGCGGAACACTAAAGTATAGTATCCAAAATACTATTTCGATCAAGTTAACTATTATTCTGTTTCAGGATTTTAAAAATCGAACAAATAAAAATAAAAATCTTACAAAATTGTTAGCCAAAACTCAAGGTTTGAAATTTCTACATAAATTTTCTTAAATTCTTGTATGCCTCAGGGTCAATAATATCTAAAAGTTAATTATTTGCATTGATTCGGGATCAGAAAAAAAACTTTTTTGACNACTCAAGGTTTGAAATTTCTACATAAATTTTCTTAAATTCTTGTATGCCTCAGGGTGAATAATATCTAAAAGTTAATTATTTGCATTGATTCGGGATCAGAAAAAAAACTTTTTTGACGTCTAACCCAAAGAAATTGTTGTTGTTCTTTTTTGTAGTTTTGTTAAATTGTCTTACTTCCAATGTAGCTTTTATTCTTATAAATTTCTTCAACCTACTTACTAAATTATAAAATTAGAAATAAATTCTGAACATAACGAAGAAATTTTTAAATAATATTCCTGATTTTTATAATGAGAATGTAGCAAGAAAATTCAAAAGTAATTTGAATTGACACAGTGTGAAATTCAAATGAAATGAAAAGAATTTTTATAATGAGTGTCTCCAATTAAATTTTAATATTTTTTTTTTATAAATTTTTATATTCTTTTTATAAATTTATTGATAAAAATCTTTATTGAAATATCCAATATATTTATTTATTGAATAGATAAAATTAATTATAATTTTATTTCATAAATTAGTAAAATTAATGAGTTCCCATATATGTATGGTNAACTATTATTCTGTTTCAGGATTTTAAAAATCGAACAAATAAAAATAAAAATCTTACAAAATTGTTAGCCAAAATTCAAGGTTTGAAATTTCTACATAAATTTTCTTAAATTCTTGTATGCCTCAGGGTCAATAATATCTAAAAGTTAATTATTTGCATTGATTCGGGATCAGAAAAAAAACTTTTTTGACGTCTAACCCAAAGAAATTGTTGTTGTTCTTTTTTGTAGTTTTGTTAAATTGTCTTACTTCCAATGTAGCTTTTATTCTTATAAATTTCTTCAACCTACTTACTAAATTATGAAATTAGAAATAAATTCTGAACATAACGAAGAAATTTTTAAATAATATTCCTGATTTTTATAATGAGAATGTACCAAGAAAATTCAAAAGTAATTTGAATTGACACAGTGTGAAATTCAAATGAAATTTGAATTGACACAGTGAAATTCAAATAAAATTTAAAAAATTCTTATAATGAGTGTCTCCAATTAAATTTTAATATTTTTTTTTTATGAATTTTTATATTCTTTTTATAAATTTATTGATAAAAATCTTTATTGAAATATCCAATTTGAATAGATAAAATTAATTATAATTTTATTTCATAAATTAGTAAAATTAATGAGTTCCCATATATGTATGGTGNTTGAATAGATAAAATTAATTATAATTTTATTTCATAAATTAGTAAAATTAATGAGTTCCCATATATGTATGGTGGTGCGTAAATTAAAAATAAATTAATTGGCGCCTTTTAAAATTTGAAATGAAAAGTACCAATCCCTACCTCTTTTATGTAAACATTTGCGTAGAACAATGGAAAATTTGATATGGAATTTTTACCAATTTCAAATTAGACTTGTATAAGTCAAGTCTAAAAGGGAAAAGTCAAAAGTCAACAATAGAATTTTCTTGAGTTTCATCAGTCCCTTTTCAGAGTGCAATCAGACAGGATGGGATGGGAGTGTAAAGTTCTTCACTAACTTACGTGTCTCTCGATTATAAGAAATTCAAACAAGGTAATTAAAGGTCAGTCAACCCAAATCAAGATTCAAGTCTTGTTATGAATTTATTATGACTTACGTTACATTATAATGAATTGGAATTACTTTGTTTTGATTTACACTCCTTGTTCTGTTAAGGTCTCATCTGATTACGATTCTCATTTATTAGATAAAATTTTAGTACTTTTTAATTTATTTGATTTATTTTTATTTCTGTCTAGTAATACTTGATGATTGGTCCTGAAGGCGGATTTACTCTACTTCGTTTACTTATTCATTATTCTTTCCTGTGATGATTCACAGTTGACACTTGACAGACAGTAACAGGAAGGAGACGACGAGAGGAAGAAACTAAAATCAATTTAGATTTTGATCCTCAATACTATACTAGTGGATGTATGATAATAATATTACTGGGACACTCCTAAACCTAACCTTGTCGAGTTTACAAAATCACTATGTAACATTCGATATTTGAAGTTAGGCTACCGCTGTTGCTAAGTACCAGTAGTGATAGTGTTAATGTGGACTCATAAAAATGGACGGACATGGTCGCCGGGCGGATGTACTCCCAAGTCTTCTTCATCTTTAACATAAGGATCAGGATCACTGACAGAATTTTACTAATAATAATGATTATTGATGTCCAAAGGAGAATGAATAACTTCAAGTGACAATACAAGCCAAAGCCAAGTAGAATTTGTTACTTTAGTAGAGTGACCAAGCAACTTATAAGAATTTTAAAGAGCAGTATTATTCCAAGCAGCTTTGTCTACTATACGTAAGTCAATTTTAATTTATTGTAAAATTTTATATTACTTTAATCATGGTGAGGGGATGTCAATTCGAATTTTACTTTTTACGCTTAAGCATAAGTTTTTAATTACGTGTTTTAAATGATACATGGATGTTAGGAATAGTAATATGCTTGGTCACTTAGTAGTTTGTCGCATGACCGTTTTGATTACAATCACTACTACTTACCTAACAAGGCTATAGTGTTTGCTCCTTACGGTACAGTATTCTCATATTAAAACTAATCTTAATAATAAGACTGGATTGAATCCCATATCTTATGCATTGTGACAAAGAGATAAATTGAAATTTTTGAGTTTCAATTTAGCAAATTGGAGAATGAGACCTACTTTTTGAAATTTTTATTATTATTATGCTTTCATTGTTAATTTCCTTAGTCATGAGTTTCTAACAAGTGTCAGTTAACAAAAGATTATTTATTAGCTGATTAATCAATCATTTCATCCATCTTAAATGAATTATAACAAGTAGAAGCACTCAACTTGTTAAAATAATTTTCAAACCTTGTTTTTCCTTTTTAGCAACTTTGCCAAAAACATTATGAAACATTATTTCATAACTTAATATGCTAACATTTAGTTGGTTTTCCAAGATATTTTTTTTTGTGCTCAATAATATGTGTTATATTTTATTTGAAAAGTCCAAAATATAAAAATATCAAAGTGTCTTTCCACGTAATCTCAATAGGATTTCTCTGAATTAAGAAGACCTGGTGCTGTCGTCAAGTTAAGATAATTTGTAGAAACTACACTTTTCAATGCAAATAGTCTAAAATGAGGTCTCAAGGTTATCAAGACTTTTAGACACTCAACAAGTTGTATAATGAACTAGTTTCACAATATCTAATGAAAGAGTGATACCGACAGTGCAGTAAATATTTGTATTAGGTCGATGTTGATTAGGAAAACTTAAAAAAAAAAATATTTTTTTAGCTGAAATAATGTCAAAAAAAAAAATTTGCGAATTTTGAATATAATAATTTGATCTCAAAATATATCATAATTAGTTAGCAATACAATTAAGTATTTATTTCTAACCAGATGTTGAAGTTTGTAACATGTATTGTCCACATGTTAGTAACCTCCTTTTTTTTCCCTATTGTGTTTTTTTTTTGCAAACTTATTTTAATTGTAAGGTTGATTATGTCATCCCACTCGCAAAAATTAATTCTATGAATAAGGATTAACTCGTTTGCGTGGGAAGGTTTTTTTTTTTTTGTTATGATTTTTTATTATTTTGCAAGTGACCTGCCACATTTGCCTTCCGTTTCATATGTCACTGTGTCACAAATGATTTAAATGGGTTATATTTTTTAGAAATTTTTGTAACAAGNTTTTGCAAGTGACCTGCCACATTTGCCTTCCGTTTCATATGTCACTGTGTCACAAATGATTTAAATGGGTTATATATTTTTTAGAAATTTTTGTAACAACATGCATAAAATTGTAGTCTTTTGTCACCTGGTGAATATGAAAAATTCATTAGTTACACAGCTGCATAAAATTTTCAACAATGATGAGAAAAATTTATTGTTGTTACCATTCATGCGTAGGTGGAGTATAGACTTGAATTTATCTCCATTCACTAATTGCGTTTCCCTCCTCATTTTTTTTTATACCAAGATGGAAAATCTTATCTTGATTTTATGATTTGGACGACACGACAAAGCCAAANAAAAAAAAAAATTTTTTTTTTTTTTTTTTTTTTGCAAGGTGCGAGCTGATCTTGTCAGCAATAACAAAATAACAAATTTGCACTGTTATTATTATTACTGAAGGCGTTGTTGTTGGTTCAAAATTGGAAATTAGTTCAATGTGTAGAAGAGGTTTAGAAAATGAATCATTCTGATTGGTTCTTTGGAATGGATAAAGTCCAGGGATATTATTATTATTAAAAATCTACTTGGGCAAAAATGATAAATGATCACTGATCAGAATCATTATTATTTTTGCAATGTACTTTTGTCTATTTTTTTTTTTCATTCTTCTTCTTCTTCTACAACGCCTCTGAAGTAGAGATTATCGATCTTGCCTGTCAAATTTGGCTTATTCATTGTTTGTAATTTTTTTTTTTTATGATGAGAACGATTAAGAAAGTGATCAGTTTTTATTGTTCTGTGACCCTGCTTGATTTAACTGAATGAATTCACATTTGCAAAAAAAAAAAAAAAAAAAAAAAAAAAAAAAAAAGAGTGCAAAAAATTGATGGTAATTTGAACAACTGCTGCTGGTGTGATATTGGTTACTCATTTAATTTTTATTCGCAAATTTTGCGAATTCTGATTCGTTGTTGGTTTGTTCTTATCAAATTTATATTACTTATTATTACTAAAGCTCTTCCTAGGAACTTTTTAAAAAAACACAGGATGAACCAAAACCAAATGGAATAAGTTCGGTAATCTTTATTTTTGGCAGGATTGATATATTTTGTAAAAAAAAATTATTATTGGCCACTGTAAATCCAACTGGGTTTATAGATATTTTGTCGCAAAAGATAAAAAACTTGTTTTTTTTTTTGCAAATTCAGACTAGAATCTGTAAATCTTAGGGTGTCCTCCATTGACCTTCACTTTACTGACATTTGGATTCAAGTTTACAATGAATTCTGCAATTACTAATTAATTTAACGCAAAAAATTACGCTAATTCAATTTCTATTTGAATTATACAATTATGGTACAATTCAGGTAGGTTTTTAGGAACGTAAAATTAGTTGGTTGTGAGTTTTGTCATTTCAGTTTATATTTTTTTTGTTCTTTTTTTTTTTTTTTTAATATAGTATGGAAAGTTCACTTTACTTATCATCACTTCCTTTCCTCTCCTCCTTTAAACAAGCTAAAAGGGAACATTTTGGATATTTTATTTTCTAAATTACTTAGTAGTTGACAACCAGCTGTTTGAATCTTTTCATTTGATCTTTTTTAGCTTATATCTCTTCCCAGACTGTAGACTGAAGAAAAAAGATTTTTTTTTATAGATATGGAAGGAATTCGCACTTTTCATCCGGGGTAGAGTTAGTTAGAAGAAGAAAAATGTATAGAAAATGGCGAAACTCTTGGTTAAAATTTAAAATCGTATTGAAGAAACTCCGAATTCGGTTATTTTTAGGTTTTTGGTTCTATCTCATTGAGTTTTGGTGGTGGAGAAAACTAACCATATGGAAACGACAATGAAATATATATATGTATTTTCATGTCTCCTATGAGAGATAAAAAGGAAATAATATGTATTTTTTATCATATGATGCTTTTTTTTTTTTTTTGTTAGGAACCAATTTAAAAATCTTCTATGTCAACTACACCTGACAAACACATCAGAATTTCTTAATAAGACACGTGAAAAAGATGGGAATAATTGAGTAAAAAGAGAGTAGTAAAATAGCAGCTAAAATATTGATTTATCATTATCAATTTATCAATAATGTTTGAAATTATAAGTAAAAGTGAATATAACTTTAGATTATGATTTTTTTAGTTCTGGTATAAATTATAAATTGAGTAGAGAATAATAATCTAAGATATAAATCAACTGTAAATTAATTTTCTAAAGAAAAACTCACTGTCAATCATCTAAATAGAGAATTTAAAAATTAATTTTAGGGTTTCATTTACTTAATAATGAGTTTCAATTTCTTAGGTTAGTTAGGTTAGGTAGGATTAGGTAAGGATTTAAGTGGAAAAATTTTGAGTTGTTTGATATCTACTATTATATTGTTATGCATTATAATGTGTTTTATGATGAGAAAAATCTTCATTGTTGATAGTGACCAAGCAAAAATGTCCATTTTGAAACTTAACCCAATCAAATAGTCGTGTGACCTCTGTGACCATATTTATTAAAAAATTTTNTTTTTTTTTTTTTTTTTTTTTTTTTTTTTTTTTTTTTTTTTTGAAAGCTGAAAGTTTCTCTTAAACAAATGCGTGGGTGCGTCGGTGCGTAAGTATTACACAGGAAATGAAAATTGTTGTGTGAAATCACTTTCAATTTGCATAGAGTTGATGGAAAGAGAATTTTTTTTTTTTTTTTTTTGAAAAATAAATTTTGTAGATGCAAATTGCGACTATAAAATATAATAGTAATAGAGAGCGAATAACAAATATAATTTTGTATTCTATTATTTATTGATGACAGATGAGATGGGTAAATAAATTAAGAAGGAAATATAACAAAGACTCTGTCAGAATTTTTAATTTAAAATCCATTGTTATGTAATATTTATTTTTTTTTGGCAAAATATTGAATTTTTAAAGGTTTGACTTGACTCAACTCAAATGATGTTTTGAGGTGGTAGATCTCTTCTTTTTAGTTGTAATGAGGATAATAATAATAATTATTGTGTGTATTGTGTATTTCTAAATTTTGAAGTTATTATATTTTTGGAACAAAGTTGATTCTTTTGAATTTATTAGTTAAGTCCTTGCTGGAAGAATTTTTAGTATTATTAGTTTTAGTTTTAGTTTTAGTTTCAGTTTTAGTGTAATTGTGTCGTCTAGTGCCTTGAGGGTCAGCTGTGGGTGACATGATTAATTTGATAGGTTAGACGTAAGTAGAAATGTATTTTTTTTTTTTCGTTTCTTTCTTCCTGCATTTCTCTGGTTCATAGTGTTTGTATTTCTTGTTTGTGTGAAGTGGTGCATGGGACATTGAGTTTAGTTTTTTAAGTTTTTACTGCAACAGAGACAACCAAGAAATTTTTAGATTGATAGGAATCTTACGTTCTATTAAAAGTTTGCCAAATTTTTTTTTTTTTTTTTTTTTTAATAATAATTAAAAAAAAAACGAGGGATTTTATTTTTATTATGTAGACTGTAAAGATGTTGTTCATTATGAAATTGGGGCGACGTAATGCAGAAGATAAGAATCCCATTGTTCTTAGTTTTTATTTAATTTACCTTGCAATGACGAAGTTATTTAGGAAGTAGTATTATTATTATTATGTCTGTGCGTTTTGTTTGTTATAAATTTTGTACGCTAGTGTAAAAAAAAAAAAAAGATGGAATTTTTTGAAGTGCTGTAAGGTTATTTTTCTGAAGTGCTGTAAGGATATTTTAAGAGATTATTTCGTGATTATTTTCTTGATTTAAATCAAAATGGTGTAATCATAATCATAATATTAATCCTTTCCTANAGATTATTTCGTGATTATTTTCTTGATTTAAATCAAAATGGTGTAATCATAATCATAATATTAATCCTTTCCTATTATAATGATTTTGATTTTGATTTTGATTTTGGTAACAGGCTTGACTAAAAAATACAAAAAAATAGATTTAATTTAGTGAATTCAACACATTTTTATTATATTAAAAGTAATTTGTTATTTCGTTTTTAAATATTGAAAATAATTAGTTTGTTATCAAAAGATTCCTTCAGTNATATTAAAAGTAATTTGTTATTTCGTTTTTAAATATTGAAAATAATTAGTTTGTTATCAAAAGATTCCTTCAGTTTAATTTTGATTTTAATAAGTTCAGTGAACTATTTATATTTATATTTTATAAGCTTATAGAATTTTTGTAATTTTCAAATAAGTTTCAAGTTGCCAAACCTTAATGAAAAAGTCTAATGAAAAAAGTATGTAAAAATTTGCAGTTAGGAAATTTGAAAAGAAAATTTGTACAAAGTACAAACCACAACTTTATTGTTGGTTTTCCGTTTAATATTTTGGAGTTATGTGATTTGTAATATCCTTACTGTTAATTGTAATATTTTGAATTTAAATTTAAATTTGAATAAGTAAAATTGAAATTTTTGAATTAACGATTTGAAATTTTGGTGTAATGTTTTTTTTTTTAGAATTTTGTAAACTTTGGAAATTCTGATTTGGAAAGTTTAGAAAGGCTGTGATTTTGAATGAGAAAATTTTGGCATATTTTTATTACTTTAATATTAACATTTATACATTTTTTATGTATAAATTTGGTATGAAAAAAAAACTGTAATTATTTCAGAAAATGTATTTTTTTTTTTGGTTTTTGATTTTTGATTTGAAATTTGAAATGTCCAGGATTTGACTCAGAGTTCATAGGCGTAGTAATCATGTAAATGGTTGGTGAAAAGTTTGAAGTTGTTAGTTCTTGCGTGTAGGAGCTGAAAATTAAAAATAGAAAAATTTCCGGTGGCGTGTAAAAGAGGCTTCATATGTTTTTTTTTTTTCTTCTTGGTATGAATTTTCCTCTTCTCTTATCCTCTACTTGACTCTCGACTCTATGTAAATCATCCCGTCTTCTTTTCCTTCTTCCTTGTCTTGTATAAAATTTTTGCAAAGTCAAAGGAATGAGTGGTTTTGTGTATACTTAGGAAACGGGTGGAAACATTTTCTAAAAAAAATTCCGGGTGTAGTTTTTTTTTTTTTTTTTTGTACTAAAGCAGTTGGCGGAAGGCGGTGGAGGAGGAAAGACGACGCCAAATATATTTTCTGTATTTTTGAAATTTTTTTCTTTTGGGATTCAGAGAAATCAAAAGTTTCATCAATATTGGGTACCATGAGTTGTAGTAATTCGTGAGTTGACTGTTCTTCCAGTATCAGTATCAGTATTGACAGAAAAAATTGAAAATTGAAAGTTAAAATTGTGAATTTGAATTATTATTGATAATTGATAATTTCCATTTTCAAAATTCCAATATTTTTTTTTTTTTACTAAAAAAAAAGAACTTTAGATTGAGTGTGCCTTTTTGGTCGTCAAAGTTGTGGTCTAGTTGTCGAATTGTGAGTGCCTCAAGTGTTAAGAAAATACAAAATATATTTGTATTTGAACATGTTGAAAGATTAGTAGTCTGGAGGTGCATCAGTGAAATTTAAAAGGAAGAGTTGCCTGAAGGTTGCCTTAAAAGTTGTAAACAGTTGCCTGTGGTAGTAGACGGATGAGTTTCTAATACTTTTATGAGCACTACTGAAACTGATGAAAAAAAAAAAGTTGAATGTGTGAAAATTGGTTGATTTTTTGAAAAAAAATTTCTTCACTTTCATTACTTATTTTTTCAATGTCATTCCCATTTCTGTCAGTATGAGATACCGGGTTTTAAAATTGAATTGANGAAAAAAAAAAAGTTGAATGTGTGAAAATTGGTTGATTTTTTGAAAAAAAAATTTCTTCTCTTTCATTACTTATTTTTTCAATGTCATTCCCATTTCTGTCAGTATGAGATACCGGGTTTTAAAATTGAATTGAATTTTTTTTGTATGATTGAGAAACAATATTCGAATGATTCCCGAGAATCCTGTCACTCCTAATCTCCGGAGGTGGAAATTACGAGGATGCCTGTGGTGGAAGTCACTGAGGATAGAGAAAGTGGTTCTACTGATTCCATCATCGACCCACTCAGTTGTGTTGAAGTTGTAATTCCTATATCTTTCCCTGGAGATTTAAATTTAAATCTTCATTGTGTATCTTTAGTAAGTTCTGAAAATTCTCCAGTAGAATCAATTTCATCAATTTCAATCCCTTGGTCACCAGATGTTTCATCTATATCATCTGTTCCTACACCAAAATCAAATGAAATATATAATGAAATAGAAAATTTAAAAGAATTTATAAAAATTGAAGAATATACGGAAAATTTAGGTGAAGAAGAAATAGAAAAAATATTAAAAGAAAGAACAGGATCAGTAAAGACTGGATCAACATCAGGTTTTGGTGATGATTTTACTGAATGTGAATTAGATTTTGAAGATGTTTTGGATTGGGATGAATTTGAAGAAGTAAGTAGTTGTGGACAAGTAACAAGTAGTACGAGTGAGAGTGGACTCAAAATTATAACTTTAGGTCAAAGTGACGACGGTGAAGAGAAAACTACTGGAAGTTCAGATGATGAGAGTAGTAGTGAGTACCTGACATTAGAAAATCCAAATCCAGTTCCATGTTTACATTGCCAAGGTATTTATTTTATTAAGTTAGTTTAATTATTATGTTAAGTTATATTTAAGTAGGGTTGATTTAGCGGTTGATTTTGGATTTTGAATTTTGGATTTTTAGTCAATGTCAATGAAGAGATTAGATGAGTCTTGAGTGATATTCTTAAGTTGGTATTTTTGTAGTAAAATATTTGGATAACGGGTTGACCTTTAGGGCAATGAAATTAGGTTAAAATATTTTATAATGGTGTATTCTTTCTGAAAGTCTGAAACTGTACATGAGTTTTGAATTTACCCAATTTTTTTTTTGTATTACAGTGGTTTTAAGCTTAATGTCACCTCCGAGGGAGCCAAAAAATTGGTTGACAGTAGGCGGAGTTGACATTAGCCGATAATGGCAACTGACTAATACTTCATAGATTAGGTGACATAAACCGATGTTTCTTGTTTTAGATGCGCATTTTATGATACGATACCTTTTTCGATTTATTTTACAGCTTTGAAGTTATTACCTGAATTTGGAATACTCTAAAAGCAAATTACTTCTTAAAGTAATCGGCAAGTTTTTTTGCAATATGCCAGAAAAATGGCTTTGAGATATTATCTTGTCAGAAACTTCCAAAATATCAGTTAATTGTTTGCAAAATTCTTCACTTCCAATGTTGCTTATCATTAAAACTTTAAGTTTCTCAATTCTAACCATGTGCCCATCTAAAGTTGGCATACTCGCGGTTGGAATAAATCCGCGACTGCGGGTGAGTCTTTAAAAAAGTAAACTTTCACGATCGAGGATCGCATAGTAGAATACAACAAATAGGTTAATTAAACAGTTCCCCCAAGGGTCTCTGACCGCCCACACCATTTAAGCAAACACGGGTATATTCTGGGCCTGAGAACCGAAAGTTGCCATGAAGGTGTGGTTATGTGCGGTACATTCTCTTCAAATGGGATGACAATAGGCGGAGGTTGACAATAGGAGGTGTGACAATAGGCAGAGTATTTAGTACATGAGAGCATGGAGTTTAGCGAAAGCCAACAGGGTGACAATAAGCGAAGTGTGACTTAAGGGGTAGTGACATTAAGCTGAAACCACTCTAGTAGTTTATCATTACATAATTCATTCTTGTGTTACTAAATTTAAACAAAATTATGACTATTGACACCAACTTGTTTCGCAGAAATTACATAATTTCAAAGTTCACAAGAATAGAAAGATAACGATAAACCATATTGAGCAACATTTAAAAAAATTGATTACTGGAGGCAAAGAATAGGATAAATTGAATCCCTATAGTGTCAAATTATGAATGCAAAATNTAAAAAAATTGATTACTGGAGGCAAAGAATAGGATAAATTGAATCCCTATAGTGTCAAATTATGAATGCAAAATTTTTTGTTTCAGAAAATTTTGCATTTTGTTATCGATACTTGAAAGTTATGACTTATGTTACTGTATCACATGATGATCTAACAGTTATGATAACTCTATATAGGTTGTAGTTGTAGTTTAAAGTTTTTAATTTTAAAATTTTCTAAAGGTGTTTTTTTTTACATAATACGAACAACTACTGAACTCTCGGCAATTCGGAGTTTTGTATTCAACTGTATAAGATAACTAGTTACTGGTTACGTGTTAAGATCTGGGATTAATTTTTTTGTCAATCGATGCGAAAAAGAAACAAACTATTTTGAAGTGAACATTATTTGGAAAAAGTTGGTTGATGAAGATGTGAAATAACTTTTTTTAATTAATTTGTAGCTTGGTGAGACCAAACTGACAAAAAAAGTATTGCGCAGGGAGTGTTTTTTAGTTTTGGTTTCGTTTTTGTCTGCCGGCAGAAAGTGGTAAAAAGGCAGAACGCTGTGAGTTGTTGTCGGTAAGTATGACTACTGCCATAAGCTGGAAATGATCAGAGAGAGGTTTGAAGTTGAGATAGCGCGAAAATAGTAAATAAATATGATAGGCAACGAATTTTAAAACTAGTTTTGTGAGTTGAATTTTAGCGCAAAAAAAAAATAAATAGAAATATTTAGAGCATAATTGTAAATTTTTAAGGCATAATTAGTAATTAGGCGTAAAAGAACGCATAATTTGGTTTGATTGTCGTCTTTAAAACCTTCAAAATAAAGGGATTCTAAAATTTTGATTCTGAAAATTCTTATGAGATTTTGAAGAATTAAAAAATTCTTCAAAATTTCATAATAATTTTCAGAATCAACTTTGAGAATATTTTCCCGTAATCTCTGGATTTCGAGGACGAATTACTATTGTATTTACGTCAGAAATTAAAAATAAAAGTTAAAAGTCAAATTGTATGATAATAA
Source organism: Holacanthella duospinosa (assembly GCA_002738285.1). NCBI lineage: Eukaryota > Metazoa > Arthropoda > Collembola > Poduromorpha > Neanuridae > Holacanthella > Holacanthella duospinosa. The sequence continues at coordinate 778,625 of NIPM01000036.1, read as the reverse complement.
AAACATGGAATTGATACATAATCAAAATCATTATAAAATTATACAATTTAGTTCAATTTCAATTAACCTTTCAGCAGTCGATGTTTAATCTTGACGTGTAGTAGATACAGATTTTTTTAAATTCTTATCGCGAATGAACTTTTAGTTATTACTGTTGTTTAGTCTAGATTGGTTATTTTCGCAAATTTCATGAATTGATTTATATATAATATATATTTTTTTTTTGTAATTATTGAATTATTGAATTATTGAAATATTGAAATATTACTAGTTTATTTTCCAAATTATAATTTCTATTTGGTGTTTCACTGGTTGAAAGTTGAAACTCGTAAGTGAAAAGTATTCTAATTTCTTTTACATTGGTAAAACGTGATGAAAAGAATTTGTAAAGATTTTCACACAGTTCTGTCAAGTAGCTGGTTGAGTAAATTGAAGAAACGAGATAAGGTATAAATAAATAAAAAATAATGTTATGTAATATAATTTAATTTTTTATGTTGAGTTGATTCTTTGGTTGATTTCCAAGATACTACTACCTAGTTGATAATTGTTTCTCTTGTTGGAGAATCAGATCTAATATTCTGATCTAAGTTTAAAAGAATTAGAACATAAGATGAGATAAAAATAAATCAAAATGGCGAGTGATTCTTTGATAAAAATTGAAATTGGCAAAGATTTTTTTTTTTTTTTTTTTTTTTTTTTTTTNGGAAAAGAATAGAAAAGGAGTATTTAGGAATGAGAAACTAAAACTCTTTTTAGTATGAAAAGAAGTGTGATATTTTTTAAATTTAGCACCGATGGAATGTGACAAAAAAATTGCGTAGGTAGATCATTTAACTTTCTTTCACTTTTCACTAGTAGTTTCTATTTTAATATTTTCTTTAGTGAAGTAATGGAAAGTTTAAGCTAGTAATTTATTATTGAATTTATAATAAGTATTTACTTCATCCGGCCTTTCTCAATCGATTTTTTTTTTTTTTTTTTTTTTTTTTTTTTTTTTTTTTTTTTTTTTTNTTTTTTTTTTTTTTTTTGCGAAATTTTTGCAAATTTTGATATCGAATAAAGAAAATATCATTAATTTTAGGAAGTTTTGTTTTAGTGTAGTTTAGTTACGTACTGTATTATACTTTAGTTAGGATAATAAAACATTATGTTTTTTTATTTATTAAATAATTATTTAATTTGCAAATTTGCTGAATTCAGTTATGTAATAGTGAGCCGGTCTTCAATAATCAGATTTTAATTTTTTTTTTATTGGCTCGTCATGGATATTTTTTTTTTAATTTTAAATTTAAAATTTTAAAATTGACAAATCTGAAAGTGATATTTACTTGCATGGCCTCCTTCAATTGTTGTTTTGTTTTTGTTGTTTTTTAGGTGGGAAGGATCATTCCGAGAGTGGTGATTTAATTTGGCCAATTCAATTAGACGTTGATTTGGTACGAACTTTGGTTGACTTGTGTCCAGAATTTTTTGAAGATTTTGACGAAGTTGTAATGGATGGAATGGACGTTGGGAGCTCTCCAATTGGCTCCGATGATCCTACTTCTACTACAAATTTTATCCAGAGCCAATACGAAGATACGGAATTCCAAAACCAATCAGATGAAACTACATCCAGGGAATCCCCACCTAATGTACAAGTAGATGACTCCCCTCTACAGCCTTGTATTCATAGAAATAAGGAATGTAAGTTTAACAAAGTTTATGAGTTTTGAGTTTGAGTTTGAGTTTGAATTTGAAATATTGGATCTTCGGATAAGGATGTCAAGAATGATTTCAAATTTAACCAATCACATTCGACTNGTTTTGAGTTTGAATTTGAATTTGAATTTGAAATATTGGATCTTCGGATAAGGATGTCAAGAATGATTTCAAATTTAACCAATCACATTCGACTAAAATTTTTTAGTTGTTTCTGATTGGCTCAATTTGATGTCTCCATTGGCTACCAGTTCGTTATTGAATGAGTCAAATTTATTATTTGGATTGACAAAATGAAATAATAATTTTAGGCACGCATGCGCACAAGTTTTTTTTTTTTTTTTTNAATTAAACTTTTAATTTTAAAATATGGTGGTGGAAATGGCGGGAGAAAAAAGGTGGGAAAGTCTGTTTAAATTTTTTAGTATTTTAGTAAGTCTCTTGTTTTCTGTTTCTCCAAAAAATGTCTTTGATTTTTTGATTCTTGTTCTTGGTTTTACTTTCATCGACATCGATAAAAGTTCAATCAACGCGTTTTTTTGTTTGTATTCTTTTTAGTTTTTTATTTCTCACTTACAATTTCTCACTTACTAATTGTTTCTCTCTCCTGCGGTATCTAAACTTTGACAAGCGACTGTGAATCTGATAAACGACATGAAATTCTTCATTATCATTATCATTATCATTGTACGTTTTTAAAATTTTGATTTCTTCATTAAGGNAAACGACATGAAATTCTTCATTATCATTATCATTATCATTGTACGTTTTTAAAATTTTGATTTCTTCATTAAGGCTATATTAATTGTTTTTGTATCCCTTCATTAGTTTTAACTTTACGGGTCGTTGATGTCTACTAAATTCCAACTANTTATATTAATTGTTTTTGTATCCCTTCATTAGTTTTAACTTTACGGGTCGTTGATGTCTACTAAATTCCAACTAATGAGAAACCATCACAATTAATTATTCCCTTTACTAAAGCTCGCCAATTTCTTAGAGAGATAAACTGACTATGTTCTCAAATTTGTGAAGAGAAGACAAAAGACTTGATTTATGTTTTCCTTCCCTATTTGGAAAATTAATTCAAGTGGTGGACTTTAAAATAATTAAAGTAATTCTCAATCTCAACTAAAGGAATTGTCAATTATTTGACATTTTAGACATTATCACTCTTCTCTTTCTTGTGTCGACACCATCATCTGCCATTTCTTTGAACATTGTTACTTAAAATTTCAATTAAAATAATGAAATTTCTTACTAATAAATTTGAAATGAAATTTTTATAGATACATAAAGACCTTATATGCACTTTAGATTTACAATTTGCCAAAAATATTAGTCAATGTCAAAATTTTGAATTAGTCTGTATTATTATTTTGAAAGATACAGGCGGGTTTTTATTTATTGTTTGACACCATTTTGTATTAATCTGAAATGTAAACAATAGTTTAAATTNAGATACAGGCGGGTTTTTATTTATTGTTTGACACCATTTTGTATTAATCTGAAATGTAAACAATAGTTTAAATTGAAGTTAAGTTTATAAGTAATGAAATTTAATTATTTCGGAACATAATTGAGTTAGTAAGAGTTAAGTGCTATCTAAACCGGCAGTATGTCAATTAACAATATTGATTTTTATTAAAATTTTTTTTTAGCACTGAAAGTGAAGCTACTTCTACGGAGACCAATGAATCAACTCGTGGAACAGGGAATTCTACCACGTGAGTGAAGAAAAATCAAAATAAATTTAAGAAAAAATGATTTTTCAATTGCTTCCGGTTCATTTCTTTTCTTGGCTTGATTTCATAAGTTTTGTAATTAGGTTCAGTTGTTTGTATAGTCTGATTTTTTGCGTGGTTACGCCAAGCTACTGCCCACGCATAACACACACACACACATCACATCACATCTTATGAAGTCCTATCTACATGACAAAGAATAGTCTAATCATACGATGGGTACTGAACCTGACCTATTCACGTCTGTTGTTTTTTTTTTTTTTTTTTTTTTTTTTTTTTTTTTTAATTTATATATATATATGTTTAATGTATTGTGTAGTTTTGTAAAAATTTCATTACGTAATTATTTAGAATTTCATACACCCACACCATTGTTTTGCTTCAATGTCTTCTTTCTAAATATTCCTCTTATAATAATGGTTTCAGGCAGACTCAGGGTCTATGAGCAGGATTTAATAAGATGGGAGTTTTTCATTAAGAAAAAATTATCATTATTGTGGAGGTGTTGTATGAGACAAGGCTCTTTCAGTATCTTTTAATTTAATCGTTTTCTTGTATTAAAAAAAAATGTCAAAGTCAAAATAGTCTCTCTATTAGTATTAGCATTAGTAATAAAAGCAATGACATTGCTAGTGCGAAAATGATTTGTAAGTAGTGACAGTAGAATGAAAATAGGGCAAATCAAGGTGGCTTTTGAAATTTTGAAATTTTGAACTTTTGAAATTTTAGAGCATGCGCAGTCCAGTTTTGAACTTTGCAAAGTTCAAATTGATTGATTTCAATTTGCAAAAAAAAACTTTGACATTTGATTTTTATTTTTATTTTTGAAATGTCTAAGCAAAAAGGATTAAAATTAATCAACTTCGTCTGCGGGGAAGCACTTCAATTATTCCTTGGACTCAATGAAGATCATGAGAATGAAAAAATAGTGGAAAATACCCTTGAAGAATAGAAATAGTATTGATGTGTAGGTATTTATCCCTCCGGTCAAAGGTAAGAAGATATGTCATCGCTTACACAATTTAATTAGATGCATAAGCATAATAGCTTATTATTAAATAGGTAGGTGATTAAATCTAAAGCCTGGTGGGAGAATGTCCTTCCTCACTGTGATGACAAAATATTT
>NIPM01000036.1:762262-774029 GCA_002738285.1 Holacanthella duospinosa | reverse complement strand
TTTTTTTTTTTTTTTTTTTTTTTCTTTAGCACCCAAAACTCCACCTGCCTTCGCTGGACAGCGTGTTAGATTAGAGAGAGCACGAATGGGAGACTTACTCAAAGCAAAAATCCAACAGAGACCTGCAAGACAAGAATTAATTCGACAACATATTCTAGAAGGTATGGAATGAAAAAGAAATTAAGTAATTTGGAACATTTAAAAAAAAAATAAAAAATGTTTCCAACAGTTGTGTATGTTATGTTACTTATGTACTCCTCACAAATCTGTCTGTCTGTATACATAACATCACTTATTAATGGAACATTAATTTTAACCAAAATTATTGGAATCTATCCAAATGAAATTTATTATTTTCATGTTAAATGTATCACTGAAATGAAACTAATTTTTTTTATTTTATTATGACGCGGTTGAGATGAAGATGAGTGTCGAAAAACAACCTTATTTAGCATTAGATTAGATGAAAAATAAGACATCTTTTTACAAGCCAAATTGAGTCTTTAACCTCTCATTTTCTTTTTTTCCATGCTTAAGACAAAGTGGAACAAATGAGAAGCTTATTAAGAGGTCAAGCACCGAAAGAAAAGTTGAAAAAAAAAAGAAAGAAAAGACTAAAAGAACCCCGTCGAACCAAGTCTTGTCTTTTTGGTCTTTTGAACGTATATAATTAATATCTGAAGAGCATCTCAGCATGAAGAGATGAACGGACTGGAAGCTCGTGTTTTGCCAAAAAAAGACAAAATAATATGTTATATTATGTGTTTTTTTTTTCTTTTTTTTTCTTTTTTTTTCTTTTGAAAAAGAAAATTTTGAATAATAACTCCCGTCATTATTGAATAGGAGAATCAAAAAATCAAATTTAAGGTATAAATATAATTTTTTTTTTATTAAATATGAGGATGACTTTTTTAAGTAACGTAGTATGTAATTTTGAGTGAGATAAGTGAGATTTTGAGTGAGACTTATGATAAACTGCTAAAATTTTTATATTTTTTATGTATTATTTTTTTTATTTTTCAGAATGTGATGCCCGTGTAGCACCTTCACTTGCCGAAAAACAACGTATGTTGAAGCGTGCTCGTCTAGCGGATTCCCTCAATGATCACCTTATCCATAGGCCAGGACCATTGGAGCTTGTAAAGAAAAATATTCTACATGCTCCAGACGAAACCATCGACCAAGCTATCAAAGGTATTATAATGAAATGAACCATGGGTTTTTTTTTTCTGTAACATTTTAAGTCTGTAGTTAGATGTTAGAGAGAATATTTGAAGAGTGTTGTCGTTGTGTAAGTATGACTTACTTCCGCTCTACTTTTCCGGAGCAAAATGTTCTCCCAAGATGAAGAATTCTTATAAGAGAAAAAAAAAAATGACGTGCGTCAACGCAATAGTTGCATTAGTGCTCATTGGTAATTATAATGAATCATGTCTTAGAATTTGTTGATGAATTTTATTAGTAGGGAAAGTTTTTATTTTTTTTTTTTTTTTTTTTTTTTTTTTTTTTTTTTTGTATGATGAATTATCATCATTTATGAAGGTTTTGATTGGTTTAGTGGATTGGCGTGGGTTGTATTTATATAGGAGCAAATGTGAGAAAATATGACGGAAATGAATGAGTTGTCAATTGAAATTAGCAAACTTTTTCNCGAACCACTTGCGACGACAGAATCTTACATTTAAAAAAATATGTTAAGGAAAGTGATCTCAATTTCCAAGTTTTTTTTTTTTTTTTTTTTTTTTTTTTTTTTTTTTTTATGACATTTATGAGGCTTTATGTGAGTTAAAAAAAATTATGAAAAACCTGTTTGTCAACTTGTTTGTCTATCAAGGTTGGTTGCATTTTTGTTCAAAGTTCTCACATATTTTCTTTTTTCTTTTTCATTAATTAAATGTAAATGTCAACTGCTTCTGATATTGGAAATTGATAGTTTGAGGTTGTTGAATCCGGAATTGAATAATTCACCTGATTGGCCGAAAAGAATTTTAATTTAAATTTTAACCGATGTCAAATAAGTTATTGATTAGTAAATAGGTTAAGATAACTGAAGATTTTAGAAGTTACTTAATAAGAGATGGTTTCAAAATTTTGACTGGTGGTTAGACTCGTTTGATGAGAATTTAAATCTGAACAAAAATAATAGAAAAGCTAAAACTGAAAATGAAAATGAAAGCAAGGCGTTGTTGAAAGGAATATAATTTTTCGGTTCTTTTCTTTTTCTTTTTTTCTGATCACTGAACCTTTTCTAGGATTTTCTTTGAACTGTAGAAAGAGGGCAAGCAAAATATAATAAAAAAAGAGGAATTTTTTTTTTTTTTTTTTTTTTAGTTTTTTAGTTTAGCCCACTTGGCTCAATTCTGCTTATCTCTAATTTATCATGAAAATTTCTTGTGACAATTCTAAGTAGACAAAGTAGGAATTACTAAAGCGAAGAGGGAAAAAAAGGATTAGCCTGTTTGTGTCTTTTGCGTGATAAAAGGAAATTTTTTTTTGAAACTAAAAATAAGAAGATTAGGTAGGTTGTGTTCTAGATTCTTTTTTCTTTTTTTTTTAATATATATACATTACGTATTACAACATTCATGTTTCTGGTAGGAGTTTAAAATTATTTAAAAATGAGTTTCTGTAATACTATTAAAAATAAGTCTCAATCGTCAAGAGTAAATCATAGTGAATTTATTTTGATATATATATTTTTTTTTGTGAAATAGAGATGATCATAAAATATTGACATTTTGTAGTTATAATGATGATAATAAGCAAAAGATAGAGCGTGCGTAAGTGAAATGAAGGCTTTTTCGGACTTCCTGTGGGGCACTGGGACTCTGGGACAAGTGTGACTTAAAAAAATAAACAAAAATAACGAAATAATTTCCAGAGTACATGTTACATGTGTTTGGTGAGAAAAAGTTTTAGATGAATTTTTTTTTTTTTTTTTTTTTTTTTTGTGTGTGTGTAAAACGAAATAGGTGTTATGTGAAAGCTAAAGCTAAGGAAGGATGATTATGTAAAGGCATCATCAGGAAACTGGGAAATGGCAAACATTATTTGTTTATACTATAACTAAGAAAAAAAGATACTCGTGACATGAGAATTCAAACTCATGTCAAAAATCTACCACCCATTTGACTATATTATGAAGTAATTATTTATTATTATACTATTGATTTAGAGGTGAATTGCCAAATTTTTAGAAATTGGCAATTTGATTAAGCTAACCTTGAAAATTGGGAATGAATTTGAATTAGGTTTATATCATCATGTTTGAATCATTTTGATTGGTTGTTAGATTTATGCTGGTAGATATTTTCGTGGACTCGTAGTCTTAAGTCTTTACTCTTAGTCTTAGTCTTTAGTCTTAGTCTTAGTTTTAGTTTTAGTTTTTTAGTCTTAAGAAACGGAAAAATGNTTGGTTGTTAGATTTATGCTGGTAGATATTTTCGTGGACTCGTAGTCTTAAGTCTTTACTCTTAGTCTTAGTCTTAGTCTTAGTCTTAGTCTTAGTCTTAGTTTTAGTTTTTTAGTCTTAAGAAACGGAAAAATGAAAATTTTTTTTTTGAAAGAATGAGACTCTAACGAGAATTATGTATTTTTTAGTAGTCTTTTAGACTATTTTTTTATTTTGTTTTTTTGGGAAATAGCCAAACTATGTAAAGTGAAATTTTAACTAAAGTTTATTTTTCTTTGATTCCTTCAGAGGGTGTTGTTGAATTCAAGGCGACTTCTGAAGGAGTTTTTCCAGGGTCACATGTCCCTTCAAGTATTTACCTAAGTGAAGATGATTCGAGTTCAGACCTTTCTTCACCAGCTGGAACACCAGACCAATCACAGTCCTCATCTGGATCTATAGAAAATTCAAAGTCTTCCCACTCTTCAATTCCACAAGCAGAGAGTCCATCATCATCTACAAGTCTTCAATTAACACCAACAGATCTATCAGATCGTTTAGGAACTTCTCCAGTATCAAACTTGTCAGTATCAGTGAGTTCAACAGTATCTACACCACCACCTCCTCTTCCACCACCAATAGTAACACATAATATTCAAAATCAACTTCTATCTAAAATTGTCAAAGCTGCTGTAACTTCATCAACAATCCCACCAATTACAAGTGCTCAGTTGACACTAAGTAAATTATCAACATTGGAACATCAACAGTTACTCTCAGCTGTTAGTCAAAATCAACCATTGCCACGAACGACACAGGTACAACAGGGTTCATCTACACCGTCCTTTAGTCAACATTTATCCAGTAAAATTCGAAGTAGTAAGAAGAGCAGTAATAAAATCAAGACACAGCCAAAAGCAAGACAAATAAAATTTCATGAATATAAGGGACCACCATCAGCACAGAAGGGTCTACAACAAACACAAATGCAGGAAGTAGAAAGTTCTTATGAATTATTACTCCAGCAACAACAACTCTTTTTACAGTGGCAATTAGAGTGTAGACACAAGGTGTGTTTTATTTTTTAATTAATATTAAGTTTTTATTTGATAATATTAAGGTTTTTTTTTATGTTATGTGTTGGTTTTGTGATATTATTATCAATTTTATTGTTGTTTTTACAGTATCCTCAAATTATACTTCCCGCTGTGTCGAAACTAGGTTCACCGACTGAAGTTGCTGGTACTTTTGCATCAGCTGTTTGTGCTGCAACTGCTGCTGCTGTATCTATGCATCCTGGTTCCATTGTCGCTGCGACGGCGTCTTCTCCGACAGTTCGCTCTCCATCCACAATATCATCTGTAACGAATTCAAATAATACTGTAAGATTTTAATTTTATGTGCGCGAAAAAGAAATTAGATTTGATGAGAGTTGGAATGAATACAGATTTTATTTAATGTGGTGTTTTTTTTTTCTTTGAAGGGAAGTCCTGGTCAGCAGCCGATTGCTCCAGCTCCTCCACCAATTACCGTCCAAGCTCTCGTTGAGAAGTACAATAAAAACACTGCCACGGTCTCTGCCTCTCTTCCACTCAAATTGAACCTCTCATCAACAGGAAGTTCAAATGTGGCTGAAATCCGACCAAAATTAACTCCTAGTCGCTCAATAGATAATTCATCATCAACAAAAAATACACCGCTAGACATGGGAAAACTGAATGATTGGAAAGTGAGTGACTTAAAGGCGGAATTGAAAAAACGAAATCTACCGGTTTCGGGTCCAAAACCACAACTAATTGAAAGATTAAAATCTTCTGATGTAAGTTTACAAGATGAATCAATTAGTTCAAGTTCAAATGGAAATGGACCAAAACAGACTACTACTATAAAATCAGAAGTGACGACAGCAAGTGAAGAGAATTCATCAACAGAACTGATGGATGTGAGTGATACACAACAAACGACACATGGAAATCAAACTCCTACGCTTTCAGTAAACGGAGTGACATCCAATCAGACTGAAGGATTTGGAAAAACAAGTAATGTAGCAGCGTTGAATGCAGCGATGTTGACACTTTTGCAAAATAATAATTTACAAAGAAATGGAGTTATACCAGTCCACATACTCAATGCATTAGCCAATGTTGCAAAAAATGTAAATAGTAACTCTAATGGAGCTGGAGGTAGCACTGTGAATGGAAAAACACAAAATATTGTCGTAGTGGATGAAAAAGTATTACGTGAGCAACAAATTGAACAGTTACAACAAGCACTTCAAAATTCACAAGCTCAACATCAGCAAATGAAAGTTGCACAACAGGTAAATATTAGAAATAATTTAAATAAATTAATAAAGTGTTGATATGCATGTGACTTTTGAACATTTATGTTTTTTTTTTGAATGATAATTGCATCATAGATTTTGAGTGATTTTATTGAAAATTTGACTATAGAATTGGACTGGACAAAAACATCGTATCGCTCTACAACAACATCTCCAACAAAAAATGCAACAACAAGCACTTCAAGCCCAACTTCAAAAATTAATACAACTTCATAAGCTCCAACAACAAGTTCAAAAAGAGACAGCAGAACAACCTATGACTGGTAAACTCCTTACAAATCCACAACAACCACAAATACAAATTCTGCCACAAACAAAACCACAAAAGGCAGGTACGATCACACTTCATCAATCTGAAGAAGAAGAAGAAAAGAAACCATTGACATCGCTAAATGAGAACTCTGAGGAGAATCAAGTCCCTTCAAAACTCAACGAAAGATCGAACATACCCTTCACTATAGTTAAAATAGGAACGACGCCTACTCCAAACTCAGTGACTAAAATTCCAGAGAATTCCGAGCCTCCGTCACCAAGTATTCCAAAGTTAGAAATTGCCCCAGGCGAAAATCCTGCATTCCAAGTATATAAATAATTTTAAATTGTTTTTATAATTTAATTTTATATTATTTATTTGATTTTTTGTTTTATTTCTTATAGCCTGGTGAGAGTGAATCGAGCGGAAGTCCAAAATCCATGTCCTTTTCTTCTGAGTCCAGTGATCCAATGGACCACTCTTGGTTGCTCAAAATCCATGAAGTTCCAACGCCGACTGAGCCAAAAAAGAGCGTCGTTAAGGAGTTCGCCAATTTCTTTGAGAGCTTTGCGAATCCTGAAAAGAAGGAGGAGCCTAAGGTAAGGCAATCAAGCTCAATATTTTAACTTTATTACCAGAGTAGAGTAGTAGTTTCGAGTCTAAGAATTTTGATCGTGGTTGGATACGAAATCTTTCATCTGATATAAGTTTAAAATTTTAACTTGATAGGTTTTTGGCATATGATCAAATCTTTTGGCAAAATTTTTATGTAATCAAAGGATGCAGTTTATAGTTTTTTCTTATTTTTTGTTGTAGTTGCAAATTCCAAAGGCGAGACGAGGTTTCAAGAGCCAAATGGTGGATGATGTTTTGGAAATTCTTATAAGAAATGGAGGTTTGTTACTTTTAGTAAAATTTCGATGAAAAAAAATAAAGATGAGTTGTTTTTTTTTTTGTAAAAAAAATTTGAAATATATTTTTTTTTTTTTTGGGTTTATAGAATTACCCCCGAGTGCTGCCCAAGATCCCTCAACACCAATCAAATCACCTCAAATTTTGGAATATCCAACTCCACCACCTAATTTAGAAAATCCCACCATCACTCTCATCCCACCAATTGAAACTACTGAAATTTTAACAAAAAGTTCAAGTATACTCTCTACCCCACCCCCTCCACCACCACCTCTCCCACCTCCTTCTTTTGCAATTACACTACCTACTTCCATCACATTCTCAAGACCATCAAATAATTTCAATCCTCTCCATCAATCCGCAGCTGATCAAGTAAACGCACAATTAACACATCAAAACATCGACATGACCAAAATACTACCCCCACCTCCTTATCAAAGTACGACATTATCTAAAGAAGCCCAAGACATTCTCAAAATAAGTCAAGATCTCTCAAATTTTGGAAAAGCCCATGCTGAGACTGAGTCACATAGACTATTTTCTGCTACTCTCCATGACAATACTGTTGTACATGATTTACAAAGATCATCAGGTGATGAAGTCATGAGTCATTTAGACTATGACAGTAATACATTAGCAATGCTTTTGGATGATGTACCAAATCTTGTAGACATGGATGCTGAAATGGGACTTGAAGATACTACAACAACTACTACTACTACTACTACATCACATGGTATAATGTCATCAAGTTCTCAAAGTTCAATGACCAGTCATTATGATCAACATAGAGATTCAGGAATATTTGAAGAACATTTTCCATCAGGAATTAATAATATAGATCAAATTCCAATGTCAGTTGATGGACAAGGATTAATTGATGGAAGAGTAATTCCAAGAGTTGATCCAAAACATGATGATTTATTAGATGAGCTTGGAACATTACTACCAAATGATCTTGATGTATCAATGCCAATGGAAATGGACTATTCTGATTGGCTTGAACAATTACTTCCGGAAAATCAATCAGATGATACATATAAAGAAAGTCCAGGGCTCAATACATCATTTGTATCAAATAATAATAATGATATAGGAACAAACAATAATTTCTTTATGATGGATTATAATAATTCAGATAATTTTGGACATCGTGATCCTCTTCTCTCATCAAGATCATTTAATATTTTTGGTTCAGAAGTCCTTGGTTCAGGATCAGGATTTGGAGATAGTGAAATGAAAACAGGAAACAATCGAGCACCAAGTCCAATGACAATGGGAGAAAATCTTTTATGGGATTTTGCTTAAGGTCTTTTAAACTAAAACTGACCTCAATTATTGTTGTTTCCATTGTTGTTGGATATTATTATTTTTTTCGGTTGTGATCTTAAATTTGGGTTGAATTAAGTTGTATTACTCAAGAAGAAATTTATTATTATTATTGTTTTCCAAAGTTTAAGATTCCCTGTGAATTAATATAAATTAGTTTGATTTAATTATGTATAAAACGTAGCGAATATCATTTCATTGTAGTGATATTTCAAACTTTTTTTTCTTTTTTTTTTTTTTTTTTTTTTGCCAANACTAAAACTGACCTCAATTATTGTTGTTTCCATTGTTGTTGGATATTATTATTTTTTTCGGTTGTGATCTTAAAATTGGGTTGAATTAAGTTGTATTACTCAAGAAGAAATTTATTATTATTATTGTTTTCCAAAGTTTAAGATTCCCTGTGAATTAATATAATTAGTTTGATTTAATTATGTATAAAAAGTAGCGAATATCATTTCATTGTAGTGATATTTCAAACTTTTTTTTTTTTTTTTTTTTTTTTTTTTTTTTGCCAAATACAAGTATTAGTTTTAATGGGTTGTGCTTGTGCTGCTGCGCAAATGTACTACTAACACATAAAAGTGTAATCAACTGAAGCAGTGCCATTATTATTGGTGGAGAATGTAAAGAAAAGAGTTGTTTAGATCATTCATTTTTTTTTTTTTTTTTTTTTTTCAAAGTTGTTAACAACATTTGGAGTAAGGGTGCTACAGATGATGTAAATCCAAGACTTTGTAATAATTATTGAATCATCCTTACTGAGGATAATTGATTATGAAACTGTAGGCTTCTGAAATAGACTGACCCGAAAAAGGTGAAGAAATTAATCCGTACCTTAACTAAAAAGTACTAACTAACAAAAACGTCAATTCATTGATTTGATTAGCTTGAAAGCTTTTTGCATTTATCATTGGAATTGTCGTGGTCTAATATCTAGAATATTATTAGAATAATCTAAAATATTTAGAATATAGGGAGTATACTTTTAGAAATTAAGAAATCCTTAGTTATGTTATGTTTATTATGTTAGTGTACAATAGAGTTTTTTTTTTTTGTTTTTTTTTTCTTTTGAAGGCACGTAGTCAGGGAAAGGGAACAAAATCCAAAAGGGGGAAAGAGAACCCGAATGCTCATCATTTATACCCATTTCCAATGCAATTTGTTAATTTAGATANTTATGTTATGTTTATTATGTTAGTGTACAATAGAGTTTTTTTTTTTTTTTTTTTTGTTTTTTTTTTTCTTTTGAAGGCACGTAGTCAGGGAAAGGGAACAATATCCAAAAGGGGGAAAGAGAACCCGAATGCTCATCATTTATACCCATTTCCAATGCAATTTGTTAATTTAGATAATAATTATTAAAGAAATAGGAATGTAAAACTCACTGTTAGGTACGTAACTTATGTAAACAGTGAATACGAAAAAAACATAAATCAAGAGGATGGAATAATAAAAATAATTATTACTATTATTTTTATTTTTAGTTTTAGTTTTATTAATATACACGGTTTTTCAATAAGGGTGATTCAAGGAATGGTTTTCAAATTTTGAATTCAACCAATCAGGTTTGAGTATTGTTTATTGAAAATGTGAGGAATGAATTTGATTGGGTGAATTTGAATTTTGGGAATTTTTATTGGCTCTTGAGTCATCCATATTGAAAGATGGGTATGGTTTATTATTATCGAAAAAGTAGGGCGGGAAAGGGAGGGGGATTTTTCGTTACAAAATTATTTTGTAATTTTTTTCTTTTTTTTTTTTTTTGAAGTAGAAAAAAATTTTTTTTGAAAATTTTTTTTGAAAATTTTTTTTGAAAATTTTTTTTTCACTTGCATTTTTATTAAAAATAAAATTACTAATCTAGCCAATCTAGGTAGACATTTTGATCAATTTGAATAGATTTTCTGCCACGTAAGTCAGCAGTGGAGTGTCGTGAATTATAACTTAAATTTTTCTAATTTCTTTTTTTTAATTTTTTCAGTCTGCTTTGTAAGGTGATGGTGCGACTAGAATCGTGTACTGTATAAGTCTGGTCACAGTTCCTGTGGATAAAAACAATTATACTTGAAAATTTGGATCAAAATTATTGAAAATTTGGATCAAAATTATTGAAAATTTGAAAATTTGGATCAAAATTATTGAAAATTTGGATCAAAATTATTGAAAATTTGAAATTTTGGGATATTAATGGAAATGGAAGTAACTTATCTATCTATTTTTTGTAAGTTTGTAAATATTACTAAAAAATTTTATAAATTCAAATAATTCTTGTCTTACCCATGAAACCAATTGAATATTTTTTGTATATGAAGGGATAGTAGAAGAGAAGTCCAATTCCACAGAAGATGATTGGATAGATGTGTTCTATCCCTGGAGAATCAATTATTGGAGCAACTACTAAATACGAAGATACTAACAAAGCTAACGCTGGAATCACTGCAGGTACCTGACAAATATTTAATGAAACAAATATTAATTCAATTAATACTTAACCTTCACTAATTTCTATTTTTTTTTATCAATTTATATAAATTTTGAATTTGATTTTGTTATTACCCTGAAGGGTCTCACAACATCTGGTTGCTTGTACCGAAGTACAAAGAACGAAACCATAGATAAGGAATAGAAAATCCAAGCAGAGATACTGAAGGAATCAAGAAGTTGATTGATATTATTGAAAGAAATGAAGACAATAGCTATTAACGTCTATTACAACAATTCAGAAATCAGAATTCAAAATTAGTCTATTAATTAACAATCTTATAATTAGTTCAAAATAATTCAAGGTTTCTTACCTACATTGAGCAAAATTGCGACTGATGGAGTTAGACGTTTGATATGAACATAAGATAACACATCAACAAGATGTCCATCTCTTGCTGCTACGTAAGATATCCTTAAAACAAACAAACAAACAAATTTGTTTTAATTATTATTCAATTAATGAATTTAGTTCATTACTTCTATTAGTTTAATAAATTAAACATAAGTTATAATAATATNTTAGTTTAATAAATTAAACATAAGTTATAATAATATATAATTTATAATCTAATAATTTATAACCTTCCAGCAGTATATTGTGATCCATTGGCTGTCCCATATACAGACAATGCAACGAGTACAGGAATTATGAAACTCAACGTACCCAACATTCGATCTCCTAGTCTCTAAACGTAACAAGACTAATAATAATAATAGTAAGTCAAAAATTATCATTCATTCATTAAATTTATATAACATGTTGAAAAATTAATCAATTAAAACTTACAATTCCAACAGGTTCTTTGGTCATCAGTTCAACTTTGGATAAAACAGTGAAGTAAGAGATGTTCATAAAAGTATATAGAATTGTAACCAATGGTATCCCAATAAAGATAGCCAATGGAAGATTTCTATTTGGATCAATGAGTTCTTCGGTAAGATAATTTAAATTATTCCAACCTGTGTAATTGATTATAATAATATAATGTTGTTTTTTTAGTGATTAAGACTATTAATGAATAGATTGAAAAATAATCAATTTTTTTTTTTT
>NIPM01000036.1:701606-762195 GCA_002738285.1 Holacanthella duospinosa | reverse complement strand
AGTCGTCCGAAACGAATTCTAAGAACTTCTTGTTGTGATGCTGTCATTTCCTCAGTGGTATTACTAGGGAAATTAACCCGTTTTCCACAATACAAAATCCCGCTTAATCCAAAAAAAATACTCCTAATATGAAATTCGCGCGATTAGTAATAGTAAATTCTCAATTTACGTCAGTCCCTTTTTTTCCGCTGCACCCGTTATAATTAAACATAGTTATAATAATATATAATTTATAATCTATAATTTATAACCTTCCAGCAGTATATTGTGATCCATTGGCTGTCCCATATACAGACAATGCAACGAGTACAGGAATTATGAAACTCAACGTACCCAACATTCGATCTCCTAGTCTCTAAACGTNGGAATTATGAAACTCAACGTACCCAACATTCGATCTCCTAGTCTCTAAACGTAACAAGACTAATAATAATAATAGTAAGTCAAAAATTATCATTCATTCATTAAATTTATATAACATGTTGAAAAATTAATCAATTAAAACTTACAATTCCAACAGGTTCTTTGGTCATCAGTTCAACTTTGGATAAAACAGTGAAGTAAGAGATGTTCATAAAAGTATATAGAATTGTAACCAATGGTATCCCAATAAAGATAGCCAATGGAAGATTTCTATTTGGATCAATGAGTTCTTCGGTAAGATAATTTAAATTATTCCAACCTGTGTAATTGATTATAATAATATAATGTTGTTTTTTTAGTGATTAAGACTATTAATGAATAGATTGAAAAATAATCAATTTTTTTTTTTTNATAATATAATGTTGTTTTTTTAGTGATTAAGACTATTAATGAATAGATTGAAAAATAATCAATTTTTTTTTTTTTTTACAAACCGTCATAGGACCATAAACCACTGTAGAAAGCGAGTGCTACGGAAGAATATGAGGTGTTCTCACTCATGTCAAAACTGTTAGGAAGTGAACCAAATTCACCTATANATAATATAATGTTGTTTTTTTAGTGATTAAGACTATTAATGAATAGATTGAAAAATAATCAATTTTTTTTTTTTACAAACCGTCATAGGACCATAAACCACTGTAGAAAGAGAGTGCTACGGAAGAATATGAGGTGTTCTCACTCATGTCAAAACTGTTAGGAAGTGAACCAAATTCACCTATACTCAGATTGTACAATCCAATTCCAATTACCAATGCACAGGCAATTAATTTAGCAACGGTGAAAACAATTTGGACACGAGCGGAGAGTTTTGCACTGTATATGTTTATTGTTGCTACGAACACTATAGAAATTGTAAACAAAAAAAAAATTTTTTTTAGATTGAATCCTTATTTTGTTAGAAAAAAGTGGCTTTGAATTGAATTTGAACTGTTTTTTTTTTTATTTTTAAGGTCAAAGGTCACAGGATACAACTTCAACAACAACCCCTGAGCTCTGCCAAACAAAGGTAAATTAAACCAAAAGGTTAGGTGTGTTGGTGTTGTTGGTGTTGTTAGCATATTGTTATAGTTTGTTCTAGAAATTGTTAATTGATTAACGAGTTTGTGTTAGTGACCTCTGAGAATTTTGTCGGACTAAATTTAACTAAGTTGATCGATTTAGACCAGGATCATAACAATATAATATATTTGGTTTAAAAACCTGTCATTGTTGGAATGTAATTAATGTAATTTAAATGATTTGAACTCACATGCACACACAATGGCCAATAATTTATGTCCAAATTCATAGTCTTTACTATTTTTCTTCCAGTTTTCACAAGTCCCAAGACCATTGAGAATTGGAAGGATCGTATATTCTCCAAAACTAAGACTAAGAATAGCCAGTGCCGATGGTTTCAAAAGTGTTACAGTCATAAAAGCAAATAAAAAAGCTGGAATTTCTCCCCAGAATTGATGAAGCGGTGCAAAAGCGGCCATAAAATAGGCATGCTCTCCACCAGACCTAGGTACAACTGTTCCCAACTCAATGTAAGTGACTGCAGCTAGGATAATAAAGTAAATTAATTAATTAATTTCCAAAATATAATTTTTAACTCATAACTCATTTTTATTTATTTAAATGTAATAGCAAGTTACTAAGAGTACTGAGAAGTCCACATGCTATCCAGACGACAAGACTTACTCCAACAGATCCATCAACACGTTGGAAAACACCAGTCGGTGATATAAAAATTCCACTCCCTGGTGAGTAAAGATTGAACTAAAGTTCATTATAATTATGCTTAAATAATTAATCTAACGNAAAAATTCCACTCCCTGGTGAGTAAAGATTGAACTAAAGTTCATTATAATTATGCTTAAATAATTAATCTAACGTAAATCCTTCATCTTTTTCTACAATACTCCAAGATAATATAAAGATATAGAGAATACAGGTCAAATTTTAATTTTTTGTTTACCTATCATAGTCCCAATAATCATAGCAATTCCACCAATGAGTCCAATTTGTCGTTTCATCCGTACTGTCCCATCATTTTTTGACCCATCTTTCAATCCAACTAATCCATTCCTCTTCACTGTTGTTGTTGCCAAAGACTTTTTTCCATTATTAACTACAAAATAATTTCCATCATTTTCTTCAATTAATAGTTTTAAGTTTAAGTTTTAGTTTTAGTAATATTACCAAAAATTGGACAGTGCATGTTCGTTTCACTTGTTATAGTACTATCATCACTCGCAAGACTATTTTCTAATACTTCTGAGACACTCACTATACTCTCGTTGTTGGTACTAGTCTGGTCAATTATTGGTACATCAGAAGAATCTTCTCTTGTCCCATTGTTACTATCTTCAATAATTATTTCAGAATTATTAATCTTCAATAATACACCTAATCAATCACTGTTTAGTTAGTTACACAGTTAACAAACAAAACTGCTTACTAAACTTTTTTTTTTTTTTTTTTTCTCAACAATCAACAATACATTTATAAGAAAGACTTTGGTACATACTGTTTGGTTTCAAACTAGAGAGATTACTACTGTCAATTTTTATCTTGAACTGTTTTGATTGGCTGCTAGTAGCAGTATACTGCAGTACAGTATACTACTGGTACAGTATCAAGTATTTTATCTAATAGTATTATTTATTATATTTTTATCAAGTTGATTGTGCAGTAAGCTAACTAAAGCAACAATTACTTTATTTGNCTGCAGTACAGTATACTACTGGTACAGTATCAAGTATTTTATCTAATAGTATTATTTATTATATTTTTATCAAGTTGATTGTGCAGTAAGCTAACTAAAGCAACAATTACTTTATTTGTTTATTACGTCAATCTACTTTTAAAACTTGATAATCAATTTATAAACAATAATGGGTGGGGTTAGTTATATTATTTTTGTTACTAAAGTGTTAAGTAGATATGCTGAATGCTGAAATTCACCAATTCAAACTAGGTTATTGCCAATTTAGACTTATTTTTTCTTCTACAAGNGATATGCTGAATGCTGAAATTCACCAATTCAAACTAGGTTATTGCCAATTTAGACTTATTTTTTCTTCTACAAGATTTTTTTTTTTTAATTATTGAGGTTATATAGATTTTATGCAAATAATAGATAATATTATTAATGTGTTAATTACAAGTCCCGTTAAATATTAAATTTACCTAACAACCAAACCGTTAACGTTATGTTTATGTAAGTACTTACGCCTTGACCTAGTTAAATTTTTTCTTTTATTATTATTATTATTATTATTTTTTTTTTTTTTTACGAATTCAATTGTACTAGACTGGTTTTGCAGAGTTAATTGTTGTTAGTAATGGACGTTAACAAGAATTTGAACCTATGTTTGATGTTTCTCACCTATTTCGAATTGAAGTCTTATTTTNGATATGCTGAATGCTGAAATTCACCAATTCAAACTAGGTTATTGCCAATTTAGACTTATTTTTTCTTCTACAAGTTTTTTTTTTTTTAATTATTGAGGTTATATAGATTTTGTGCAAATAATAGATAATATTATTAATGTGTTAATTACAAGTCCCGTTAAATATTAAATTTACCGAACAACCAAACCGTTAACGTTATGTTTATGTAAGTACTTACGCCTTGACCTAGTTAAATTTTTTCTTTTATTATTATTATTTTTATTTATTTTTTTTTTTTTTGGAATTCAATTGTACTAGACTGGTTTTGCAGAGTTAATTGTTGTTANTTATTTTTTTTTTTTTTTACGAATTCAATTGTACTAGACTGGTTTTGCAGAGTTAATTGTTGTTAGTAATGGACGTTAACAAGAATTTGAACCTATGTTTGATGTTTCTCACCTATTTCGAATTGAAGTCTTATTTTCACCATCTTCGATGTTGAAAGTGTGAGTAATTTCAATTAAATAATAATTCTTATTCTCTGGTTCAAAATTTTAAAGTTTTAAACTCTGGTTGAATTAATTAATAATGAAATAAGACTTGATTAGAGCTCGTAATAGAATAATTCGTAGGTACGTGTATTCTTTTTTATTAGTTTGATTTTGCAAATTATAAATATGAGTCAAATGTTATTATTATTCAGACTCTCAGTCATATCATATCGTTATCGTTTTATTGTCTACGAAATTCCAATCTACTTGCCAATTATTCTTAACTAATTCTGCTGACAGATAAATGTAGGAGCATAATCATCTTTTTTATTTCTATCTTTTAATACTTTCTTATTGTTTTTAGTCGTGTGAATTTGTAAATTTGAGAAATTACATTACGTATTTGGATAAAGAGTTTATATTTTGTATTATAAATAATAATTATATAATTATTATATAGTAAACTAATACTTAAGAGCAACATTGCTTAAGATGAAACCAATTAAGTCAAATTTTGGTTACCACGAACCAAATATTCAGGTCCTTTGGAATTCATCTTATCCGACGTTTACTGTACTGTATATAAGTTTATAAATTATAAACTTAAGTAATTATATAATTAATATTTAGAATTATACGAGTAATATATACATATTATATATATATATATATATTTATTGTATTATACATAAGTAACTAACTTATAATATTTCATTCTTACCAGTTAGTTTTCTTTCATCTTAACTTTCAATTTGGTTTATAAAGTGAAGGCGTAACCAAAATTATCTTCTGTATAAACCTCGTCATTGTTCCTTTTAGAAGAAAAAAAGTTAAAAAAAAAAAATATTTGTGTTATGCTTATGTTCAACTTTGACAAAATTAGACGATTTTTATAATTTACCTATGAAATGAAATGTATATTTTTTGTATACGAAGGGATAGTAAATGAAGAGTCCAATTCCACATAAGATGAATGGATATATATGTTCTATCCCTGGAGAATCAAAAATTGGAACAATTACTAAATACAACGTTACTAACAGTGTCAAGGCTGGGATCACCGTTGGTACCTGAAAAACAAAAATTTTTTTTAGTCTTGTGTTGCCAAATGTAATATAAATATTGTCTTTTTTTTTTTACCCGAAAAGGTCTCTCAGCTTCAGGTTTTTTATATCGAAGGATAAAAAACCCAATCAAACCAAGGCAGTCAAAAATTCCACTAGAGATACTATAGCCGTCAATAATTTGTTTGATTTCATTGAAGATGATGAAGATAATGGATAAGAATGTCTATTTCATAAGTTCCAGAAATCAAAATTAACCTATTAATTACTATCTGAAAAGAACGTAAATTCTTCAATTTTTAAATTATTCTTAAGTTCTTACCTACATTGAACAAAATGGCGACTGATGGAGTAAGACGATTGATTTGGATATAGGATAATACTTCAATGAAATGTCCATCACGTGCTGCTGCATAAGATATTCTGAAGATAAAAATACATCATTAAGGTAAGAATTTATGATTTTAGGTACTTAAATATCTAATTAAGATATTTTTTTTTTTTTACCTTCCTGCAGTGTACTGTCCTGAATTGGCTGTTCCATAAAGAGAAAATGCAACAAGAAGAGGAATGATGAAGGTGAAATTACTGAGCATTCTATCTCCTAATCTCTAAAAAAATAAGGAGTCAGAAGTTACTAACGAATCAATCATGGTTAGTACTTATTAGTTAGGCATTAGATTGATAATTTAAAAAATTTAAAAAATATATATTTAAACTTACAATTCCAATAGGTTCTTTTGTCAAAAGTTCAGATTTTGAGAAGACAGTGAAGTACGAGATGTTCATAAAGGTATAAAGTGCAATGACCAATGGTAAGGAAGTACAAATAGCCAATGGAATAGTCCTGCTAGGTTTAATCACTTCTTCTGCCATGTAATTTAAAGTGTTCCATCCTAATTGTTAAAAAGCAAACAAAATTTCAAAAAAAAATTTCAAAATATAATTTCAAAAAAAAATTTTAAAAATTTAAAAAATTTTTTGTTATTTTTGTTTACAAACCTGAATAGGAGTAAATACCACCGTAGACTGCTAGTGCAACTTTAGAGTAAGATGTATTTTCACTTATATCGAAACCAGAAGAGAGAGATCCAAATTCTCCATTACTTAAATTATATACTCCGATCCCAATTACCAATCCACAGGCACTTAGTTTTGTCACAGTGAAAAGAATTTGAATTCTTGAGGAGAGCTTTGCACTATAAATGTTTATAAATCCTACGAGCACTGTAGAAAAAAGAAACAAAAAAAAAAGCTTGTGTGTCATCGAAACCAAAACCTGTTCATCTTTCGATGGAAATGACTTAGAACCAATGAGAACTGTTATTTACGTTAATTACATGCACATGATACGGCTAGTAGTTTATGAAGAGTGTTATAATCTTGATTATTTTTCTTCCAGGTGTCAGAGATCCTTAAACTGTTGAGAATTGGGAGTATAATGTACTGACTGAAACTAAGAGAGGTGATAGCAAGACATGCAGGTCTTTGAAGTACTATGGTAATAAAAGCAAATAAAAATGGAGGATATTCTCCCCAGAAGTGATGAAGCGGTTTGTAAGCGGCCATAAGATAGGCGTGGTCACCACCTGATTTTGGAAGCATTGTTCCCAATTCACAGTAAGTCAGTGCATCTGTAATAACAAGAAAGTATTGGAAGTAGATCTAAAAATTAAAATTTATTATTATTTCTTGATTTAAGTTATAATAACTAACGGAGGATACTTAGAAGACCAGTTCCAATCCATATGATAATAGTCAGTATCACGGATCCATCGACACGTTGGAAGATGAGAGTTGGAGTTATAAAAATTCCACTTCCTGGTGAGTAAATAATAAATTATAGTACTTTGATTACCATTCAACGAAAGTAATATTANCATCGACACGTTGGAAGATGAGAGTTGGAGTTATAAAAATTCCACTTCCTGGTGAGTAAATAATAAATTATAGTAACTTTGATTACCATTCAACGAAAGTAATATTACTTACATTATTTGTTATTACAACAATGGAAAAAGAACTCGACTCTAATATTGTTGAGTTGACAAAAATCAATCTATCGATGATCAAATTCAACTTTGAGTCAAGATTCTTATCTATTGACTTACCTATTGTAGTACCAATTATCATGGAAATTCCACTAATGAGTCCAATTTGTCGTTTCATTCGTGTTGTTTCATCACCATTGGGTCCATCTTTCTCTCTTACCATTGATTTTTCATTTCTAGAGAGGTAATTTTCTACATTTTCTACAGTTTTGTTTAGTTTTGTTGAGATTTTTCCAAGAGATTGATCACTCATTTCTTACTTTACTTATTCTATCACTGGTAAAACTAATACTTCTGAAGATTTTTTAGAGTAACTGATAAAATTCCCATAATTCCTGTAATGTTGGAGTGGTACGTAAACTTAGAGATAAAAAAAAAAGTAATAACTTGATTAGATTTAGATTGGGGTTAGGTTAGATTAGATTAAAGGGTATAAAGTAAGGATATAAAATTCTNTCTTACTTTACTTATTCTATCACTGGTAAAACTAATACTTCTGAAGATTTTTTAGAGTAACTGATAAAATTCCCATAATTCCTGTAATGTTGGAGTGGTACGTAAACTTAGAGATAAAAAAAAAAAGTAATAACTTGATTAGATTTAGATTGGGGTTAAGTTAGATTAGATTAAAGGGTATAAAGTAAGGATATAAAATTCTTTTTTTCTTCCATGAATTTCTTTTATTATTTATATTTTGTACGAAATTAAAAATTTTCGATAGAAATTGTCGATAAAGTTTCGATAAAACTTTTCGAAGGAAATTTTCGATAAAAATTTTCGATGAAAACTTTCGATGAAAACTTTCGATGAAAACTTTCGATGAAAACTTTCGATGAAAACTTTCGATAAAAATTTTCGATAATAATTTTCAAAGACGTACACGTAACTGTTGGAATCTTATTATTGACGACTAAATTCTATTACTTGAAATCATTGGATAGTAAATCATGAATTAATCACACGACGAGTTGTAATTTGTATTTAGAATCATGTCATTCAAACTTTATTATGTTATCAAGAATCAGGAATTTGAATCAAGCTATATATAATCATAATCTAATCATAATCTAATCACGAAAATCAATTGATTTCATTGTAATTCGTAATGAAATTATTTTAAAAACTGTCACAGTAGTTTTCCTAATAAGTATAATTCTTTAAAAAAAAAAAATTAAGCGACTTTTTACTTAATTTTCATGAATTTCCATACCTCCATAATGTTATCAGCAATTGCGCATGCGCAGCGTCATTACTATCAATCTGATGTATAAGGTGACGGCGCAACTAAAATTATCTTCTGTATAAATCTTGTCATTGTACCTGTTATTGTGGAAAAAAAATTTCAAAAATTAATCATTATTATTTTAAAATTTGATAAAAATTTGTAGAATTTTATAAATTACCTATAAAATCAAAAAAATATTTTTTATACACGAATGGATAGTAAATGAAGAGTCCAATTCCACATAAGATGAATGGATAGATATGTTCTATTCCTGGGGAATCAACAATTGGAGCAATTACTAAATACAACATCACTAACAATCCCACCGCTGGTACCACTGTTGGTACCTAAAAAAAACATTAAAAAATGTGTTTTTTTTTTTTTTTTTCTGAAATCTGCTAAAGTAGTTTTGAAAATGATGAATTAAATTTCAATTTTCTTCTTTTATATACCCGAAAAGGTCTCACAGCTTCTGGTTTCGTATATCGAAGGATAAAAAAACCGATCAAATTGAGAGAATCAAAAATCACACCAGACATGCTGTAGCTATCCATAATTTGTTTGATTTCATTGGAGAGGATGAAGATAATAGATATGAATGTCTATTTCAAAAGATCAAGATAAAAATCAGTCTATTTCAAAACAAGATTTACATTCTTCAATTTTTATTTTCTAAAATTCTAAAATTCTAAAATTCTAAAATTCTTACCTACATTGAGTGAAATGGCGACTGATGGTGTGAGACGGTTGATTTGCACATAAGACAATACTTTGACAAAGTGTCCATCTCTTGCTGCTACGTAAGCTATTCTGTAAAAGAAATTCATTCAATTAGCTTAAAATTTAGAAGATTTTCTAATTTTTTTTATTTTCTAGGTTTCCTATAGTTTCTAGATTTTTTTTATTTTCTAGATTTTTAGGACTTTTGTTTTTATTTTACCTTCCTGCAATATATTGTGATGAATTAGCTGTTCCATATACAGACAATGCAATAAGAATAGGAATGATGAACGTAAAGTTACCAAGCATTCTATCTCCAAGTCTCTAAAAATAACAAATCAAAAGTATTAAGTAAGTTATCTAGTTTGAAATTTTTTAAATATTTCAAAATTATTTTACAATTCCAACAGGATCTTTTGACATAAGTTCAATTTTTGAAAAAACTGTCAAGTACGAGAGATTCATAAATAAAAAAAGTGTGATAACCAATGGGACAGAGATACAAATGGCCAATGGAATTGTCCTGCTAGGATTGATCACTTCTTCCGCGACATAATTTAATGTGTTCCCTCCTAATTGTAAAATGAAGTATTTAGAACAACATTTACAAAATTTTGAAAATTTATCTTGTTTTTTTATAACAAACCTGCATAGGAGTAAATACCACTGTAGATAGCTAGTGCAACTNCTGCTAGGATTGATCACTTCTTCCGCGACATAATTTAATGTGTTCCCTCCTAATTGTAAAATGAAGTATTTAGAAGAACAACATTTCAAAATTTTGAAAATTTATCTTGTTTTTTTAATACAAACCTGCATAGGAGTAAATACCACTGTAGATAGCTAGTGCAACCTTAGAATACGAAGTATTTTCACTTATATCGAAACCGGAAGTGAGAGATCCAAATTCACCATTACTCAAATTAAACACTCCAATCCCAATTATCAATCCACAGGCACTTAGTTTCGTCACAGTGAACAGAATTTGAATTCTTGAAGAGAGCTTTGCACTGTAAATGTTCATAAATCCTAAGAGTACTGTGAGAAACCAAAAAAAAATTACATTTTTACCAACTATTTTATATTTTAGTAGAAATTATATACCAAATATGTCATCGAAAGCAAACCTAATTGTAAGTTCATCATTTTTAGAACTTTNACCATTACTCAAATTAAACACTCCAATCCCAATTATCAATCCACAGGCACTTAGTTTCGTCACAGTGAACAGAATTTGAATTCTTGAAGAGAGCTTTGCACTGTAAATGTTCATAAATCCTAAGAGTACTGTGAGAAACCAAAAAAAAATTACATTTTTACCAACTATTTTATATTTTAGCAGAAATTATTATACCAAATATGTCATCGAAAGCAAACCTAATTGTAAGTTCATCATTTTTAGAACTTTGAAAGTTTGAAATGACTTCGAACCAATGAAAAAGAGTTATTTACGTTAATTACGTGCACATGATACGGCGAGTAGTTTATGAAGAGTATTATAATCTTGGTTGTTTTTCTTCCAGGTGTGAGAGATCCTTAAACCGTTGAGAATTGGAATGATAAAGTACTGACTACAACTAAGACAGGTGATAGCCATAGATGCCGGTCTTCGGAGTATTATTGTAATAAAAGCAAATACGAAGGCAGGATACTCTCCCCAGAAGTAATGAAGCGGTTGGAAAGCGGCCATAAGATAGGCATGGTCACCACCTGATCTTGGTAGAAATGTCCCCAACTCACAGTAAGTCAATCCATCTGGAATAATAATTCTCATGTAATTAGTTGTAAATTAAAAAAATTATCATTTATTCATTAATAAGATGTAAAAATATATAACTACTAACTGAGAATACTGAGAACACCAGCTCCAATCCATATGATAAGAGTCATCATAACGGATCCGTCCACACGTTGGAAGATGACAGTCGGAGTTATAAAAATTCCACTCCCTGGTGAGTAAATATTTGATCCTAATTATACTCTTAGAAGAACGTTGGTTATCATTTTTTAAACTTTGGTTACGTTATGTGTTACAACGTAAACTCCAACATGACAGAGACAAGAACAACACTTTATGGTTAAATCCTTCTCGTGTACCTATTATAGTCCCAATAATCATAGCAATTCCACTGATGAGTCCAATTTGTCTCTTCATTCGTGTTGTCCCATCACTCCTTAGTTCATCTCTCTCTGTCTCCATTGATTTTTCATTTTCTTTCAGCATTGTTGAAGTTTCTCCAGAAATTGGATAGTTCACTTCCTCTTCATTGCTTCCAACTTCATTATTTTTGAAGATTTTCGAAGGTTTGATGAGAATTTCATACTTTTTGAAGTGCTGGAGTGGCTCGTAATCTGTTAAAGGTAAGAAATACAGTTTACTTGATTATAATTAGATAATTTTAGATTAACATTAGTTGTAAGTAAGTGTATAAAAATGAAGAATGTGGTGGCTTTCTTATATTCAACCTTACCACTTGTGCTGCTCATATTTTGAAGTAAAAAATTTTGAAATTTTTTGATAAGGTTAATATCGGTTAAAATCTTAGTGGTGACTGTAACTGGTGACTAAATTTATATTATTTGAAGTCTTTGGATTGGTCGGTTGTTGGACTACTACTGTCTTGAATTATTGAGGAGTTAATTGAACCTTTGTCGTTCATACTCTTAATCTTTTCTAATCATTTTGATCGTTTTTTTTGCCTTGTTATAAACTGTTTGCTATTGTTGATTATAACTAGTAAGTTGTCGGTTATAAGAAAATTAATTTATTAGATCATAATAGTTTATATAGAAACCAATTTTCCAAGGTTGATTCCATGCATTTTGTATGGGTGAGAAATATAATTTTATTAAAAATAAGACAACGATTTCGACTCCTTTGTAAATATCTTAACAATCGAAAGAAAGCTTTACTTTCGTTTTGGTTGTAAAAAATTTAACAATGGTATGAGACATTTCAGTCATAAATAACGCTCATTTTGGAAAAACGTTAATTTTTATAACCTTCTTCAACTACATATGTACTGAGCATCTTCTGCTCGATATTACCATTCATTCCAGAAAATTTTTTCTGAATTTAATTGACCATTTGTTCTTATTTTTGATACAAAAAAAAAGTATATTGAGATCTTCCATAATTGGAAAAGTTTTTTTTTTTCTTTTTTTTTTACATAGTTGCCATTTTTTAGTCAAATTTTAAAAATTTTTTTAATAATTTTGTTCTACTTCTTTGATCTCTCTTGTGTTCCTTATTTAACTTATGTTATTTCAACAAATTGTTTTAACTTTTAAGTGATACAAAGGCTCCTACTCAATATTAATATTTTATCATTATTTTAAATTTATTTTCTATTTAGAGCATCGAGAACTAATTCACAAGACAAATTATCTTAAAGGCAACTATGACAAAAGTTATCTAATTATTGTTATATTTTTTTTTTTAAATAAATTAAGCGACTTTTTTTTTCTTTCAAATTTTCATCAATTTCCATACCTCCCCAATGTCATTAGTAAGGAGGCTGTTTCTATGGGGATTTGTATAATCGTAACGAAGCAACACTAATTGGTGATAACTTTAGGATCTTCAGGAATTATGAAAAATGGAGCCGATTAACGCAATGTTAATTTCCATAATAAGGCATAATCACAACGGAAACGCATTAATTTATTTTACGTCTCACTTTTACAGTTTTTTTTTTTACCATATTTTATATAATCGTGAGAGCTAGGC
Organism: Holacanthella duospinosa; assembly: GCA_002738285.1. Lineage (NCBI taxonomy): Eukaryota > Metazoa > Arthropoda > Collembola > Poduromorpha > Neanuridae > Holacanthella > Holacanthella duospinosa. The sequence goes on along the minus strand of NIPM01000036.1, from coordinate 749,110 downwards.
TTGGAAACGAGCTAAACGACGAGTGAGTCGAGTTTAAGACGAGTTGAGCTGAGATAATTCAACTCATTTGTAAATGGACGAGTCACGAGCTGAGCTGAAGCATTGGCTCACTCGAGTAACGGGAATAACTCGTGAGCTAGCTCGCCAAATTTTCGGGTTAAAATTTTTAAGTAAATTCCTAAAATTTACTATTATATGGTATAAAAAATAACCTTTTTATTTTGGTCAAAATTGATAACGACATTAGTTTTGTCATTTAGTTAATTGTTTCATAGACAATATATCAACTCATTGACTTTTGTTACTTTGGCTTGAATCTATGTTACAGATGAAGGTATGAGAGCTAATTGTTGTTTCAAAATTAACAAATAGACTTATTTATATTTATCGAAAATATTTTATAAATTTAGCAATATTTGGGTCTTTCTTTTCGTGAAAATTAAATTTTTAAAATTCATGGCTCTAATTCTACTAATATTCGATAAAGGAACGTCTGTATTGCTCATTTATATGGACGTAAATCCTTATAAATTTGGTTTGATGCTCATCAGAAACCCAATTATAAACTTATAAATCACTGAGCATAATATCGCATATATCGCATAATTTTTTTTTAATTTCACGCATAAAAAAGGCGCCCTTGGTCATTAACAATCTCGCAGCACATTTAATATCAATCTGCTTCTTAAAGTGAAGGTGGAACCAAAATTATCTTCTGTATAAACATCGTCACCGTTTCTGTTAGAACAAAAAATTTTAAAAATTGATTATTATTATTATTATTCAATTTTGATAAAATCTACGGATTTTTTATAATAATTTAAATTTACCTATGAAATCAAATGAATATTTTTTGTATACGAAGGGATAGTAAATGAAGAGTCCAATTCCACATACGATGTATGGAAAGATATGTTCTATCCCTTGTGAATCAAAAATTGGCACAATTATTAAATACAACATCACTAACACTGCTAAAGCTGGCATCACCGTTGGTACTTAAAAAAAAAAAAAAAAAAAAAAAGTCTCACAATTTTTTTTTTGTTCAAATAATGCTATGCTGGTTTTGAAATGAAAGAATTCAATTGTTTTCTTTTTTACCCGAAAAGGTCTCACAGCTTCCGGTTTCCTATATCGAAGTATAAAAAAGCCAATAAAACTGAGACAGTTAAAAATCACACCAGAGATGCTGTAGCTGTCAATAATTTGTTTGATTTCATTGGACAGGATGAAGATAATAGGTATGAATGTCTATTTCAAAAGATCCAGAGATAAAAATTAGTCTAATATCTGAAAACAAGATTTACATTCTTCAATTTTTTAAATTAATTCTAAAATTCTTACCTACATTGAGCAAAATTGCTCAATTGCCGAAGTACTAGGGTAATAAAGGGAAATAAGAAAGCAGGATACTCTCCCCAGAAGTGATGAAGCGGTTGAAAAGCATCCATAAGGTAGGCGTGGTCANAATTTATATTATTTGAAGTCTTTGGATTGGTCGGTTGTTGGACTACTACTGTCTTGAATTATTGAGGAGTTAATAGAACCTTTGTCGTTCATACTCTTAATCTTTTCTAATCATTTTTATCGTTTTTTTTGCCTTGTTATAAACTGTTTGCTATTGTTGATTATAACTAGTAAGTTGTCGGTTATAAGAAAATTAATTTATTAGATCATAATAGTTTATATAGAAACCAATTTTCCAAGGTTGATTCCATGCATTTTGTATGGGTGAGAAATATAATTTTATTAAAAATAAGACAAAACGATTTCGACTCCTTTGTAAATATCTTAACAATCGAAAGAAAGCTTTACTTTGGTTTTGGTTGTAAAAAATTTAACAATGGTATGAGACATTTAAGTCATAAATAACGCTCATTTTGGAAAAACGTTAATTTTTATAACCTTCTTCAACTACATATGTACTGAGCATCTTCTGCTCGATATTACCATTCATTCCAGAAAATTTTTTCTGAATTTAATTGACCATTTGTTCTTATTTTTGATACAAAAAAAAAAAGTATATTGAGATCTTCCATAAATTGGAAAAGTTTTTTTTTTTCTTTTTTTTTTACATAGTTGCCATTTTTTAGTCAAATTTAAAAAAANATTTTTTAGTCAAATTTTAAAAAATTTTTTAATAATTTTGTTCTACTTCTTTGATCTCTCTTGTGTTCCTTATTTAACTTATGTTATTTCAACAAATTGTTTTAACTTTTAAGTGATACAAAGGCTCCTACTCAATATTAATATTTTATCATTATTTTAAGTTTATTTTCTATTTAGAGCATCGAGAACTAATTCACAAGACAAATTATCTTAAAGGCAACTTATGACAAAAGTTATCTAATTATTGTTATATTTTTTTTTTAAATAAATTAAGCGACTTTTTTTTTCAAATTTTCATCAATTTCCATACGCTGTTTCTATNTATATTTTTTTTTTTAAATAAATTAAGCGACTTTTTTTTTCTTTCAAATTTTCATCAATTTCCATACCTCCCCAATGTCATTAGTAAGGAGGCTGTTTCTATGGGGATTTGTATAATCGTAACGAAGCAACACTAATTGGTGATAACTTTAGGATCTTCAGGAATTATGAAAAATGGAGCCGATTAACGCAATGTTAATTTCCATAATAAGGCATAATCACAACGGAAACGCATTAATTTATTTTACGTCTCACTTTTACAGTTTTTTTTTTTACCATATTTTATATAATCGTGAGAGCTAGGCTTGGAAACGAGCTAAACGACGAGTGAGTCGAGTTTAAGACGAGTTGAGCTGAGATAATTCAATTCATTTGTAAATGGACGAGTCACGAGCTGAGCTGAAGCATTGGCTCACTCGAGTAACGGGAATAACTCGTGAGCTAGCTCGCCAAATTTTCGGGTTAAAATTTTTAAGTAAATTCCTAAAATTTACTATTATATGGTATAAAAAATAACCTTTTTATTTTGGTCAAAATTGATAACGACATTAGTTTTGTCATTTAGTTAATTGTTTCATAGACAATATGTCAACTCATTGACTTTTGTTACTTTGGCTTGAATCTATGTTACAGATGAAGGTATGAGAGCTAATTGTTCTTTCAAAATTAACAAATAGACTTATTTATATTTATCGAAAATATTTTATAAATTTAGCAATATTTGGGTCTTTCTTTTCGTGAAAATTAAATTTTTTAAATTCATGGCTCTAATTCTACTAATATTCGATAAAGGAACGTCTGTATTGCTCATTTATATGGACGTAAATCCTTATAAATTTGGTTTGATGCCCATCAGAAACCCAATTATAAACTTATAAATCACTGAGCATAATATCGCATATATCGCATAATTTTTTTTTAATTTCACGCATAAAAAAGGCGCCCTTGGTCATTAACAATCTCGCAGCACATTTAATATCAATCTGCTTGCTTCATAAGGTGAAGGTGCAACCAAAATTATCTTCTGTATAAACATCGTCACCGTTTCTGTTAGAACAAAAAATTTTAAAAATTGATTATTATTATTATTCAATTTTGATAAAATCTACGGATTTTTTATAATAATTTAAATTTACCTATGAAATGAAATGAATATTTTTTGTATACGAAGGGATAGTAAATGAAGAGTCCAATTCCACATACGATGAATGGAAAGATATGTTCTATCCCTTGTGAATCAAAAATTGGCACAATTATTAAATACAACATCACTAACACTGCTAAAGCTGGCATCACCGTTGGTACCTGAAAAAAAAAGAAAAAAAAAGTCTCACAATTTTTTTTTTGTTGAAATAATGCTATGCTGGTTTTGAAATGAAAGAATTCAATTGTTTTCTTTTTTTACCCGAAAAGGTCTCACAGCTTCCGGTTTCTTATATCGAAGTATAAAAAAGCCAATAAAACTGAGACAGTTAAAAATCACACCAGAGATGCTGTAGCTGTCAATAATTTGTTTGATTTCATTGGACAGGATGAAGATAATAGATATGAATGTCTATTTCATGTTCATAAATGAAAAAAGCATGATGACCAATGGCACAGAGATACAAATAGCCAATGGAATAGTCTTGCTAGGATTGATCACTTCTTCGGCAACATAATTTAATGTGTTCGATCCTAAAATGAAGTATTTAGAACAAAATTTCAAAATTTTGAAAATTTTAATAATTCTAATTGTAATAGCAAGTATTTTGAACAAAATTTTGAAAATTTGTAGTTTTTTTTTTTACAAACCTGAATAGGAGTAAATACCACTGTAAGCAGCCAGTGCAACTTTAGAATAAGAAATATTGTCATTTATATCGAAAGCGGAAGTGAGAGAGCCAAATTCTCCAATACTCAAATTATACACTCCGATCCCAATTATCAATCCACAGGCACTTAGTTTCGTCACAGTGAACAGAATTTGAATTCGTGAGGAGAACTTTGCACTATAAATGTTCATAAATCCGACGAGCACTGTGGAAAAACAAAAAAAAAAAGTTTGTATTAACTACATGAGTAGAAATTATAACATCAACTAGTATATGTGTCATCGAAACTAAAACCTGTTCGTCTTTCGATGGAAATATCTTAGAACCAATGAGAAACTGTTATTAGTTATTTATATGTTAATTACGTGCACATGATATGGCCAGTAGTTTATGAAGAATCTTATAATCTTCACTGTTTATCTTCCAGGTATCAGAGATCCCTAAACCGTTGAGAATTGGTAAGATGATGTACTGACTGCAACTAAGAGAAGCGATAGCAAGAGACGCCGGTCTCCGAAGTACTAGGGTAATAAAGGCAAATAAGAAAGCAGGATACTCTCCCCAGAAGTGATGAAGCGGTTGAAAAGCATCCATAAGGTAGGCGTGGTCACCACCTGATCTTGGTACCACTGTCCCTAACTCACAGTAAGTCAATCCATCTGGAATAACAATAGGCATATTATTTAGTTGTGTAAATTTAAATTTACAAAACGTTGTTAATTAATAGATGTAGAAATGTATACTAGATAGATACTAACTGAGAATACTGAGAACACCAGCTCCAACCCATATGATAAGAGTCATCACAACGGATCCGTCCACACGTTGGAAGATGACAGTCGGAGTTATAAAAATTCCACTCCCTGTTGAGTAAGTATTGAACTAATTATTTACAGCATTGGTTTATCATTTTGTAAAACATTGTTTAAAAAATGTTAAAAATGACGTAAACTTCAACATGACGGAGATACCTTAAAGGTGTCTCCGTCATGTTGGANGTTTAAAAAATGTTAAAAATGACGTAAACTTCAACATGACGGAGATACCTTAAAGGTGTCTCCGTCATGTTGGAGTTTACGTCAAGAATTTTAGCTAAGTAGGTAAAATCCTTGACGTACCTATAATAGACCCAATGATCATAGCAATCCCACTGATGAGTCCAATTTGTCTCTTCATTCGTGTTGTCCCNGTTTAAAAAATGTTAAAAATGACGTAAACTTCAACATGACGGAGATACCTTAAAGGTGTCTCCGTCATGTTGGAATTTACGTCAAGAATTTTAGCTAAGTAGGTGAAATCCTTGACATACCTATAATAGACCCAATGATCATAGCAATCCCACTGATGAGTCCAATTTGTCTCTTCATTCGTGTTGTCCCATCACTCCTTAGTCCATCTCTCTCTGTCTCCATTGTTATTTCATTTCCGACGAAGTAGTTTTCTCCATTTTCTTTTAGCATTGTTGAAGTTTCTTCAGAAATTGGATAGTTCACTTCCTCTTCACTACTGGTTCCTTCACTATTTCTCAAGATTTTTGAAGTTTTGATGACAATTCTATAATTTTTGTAGTTGTTGTGGAATGGTTCGTAATCTGGTAGAGGTAAAAATACAGTTTACTTGATTAGATAATGTTAGATTAGATTTAGTTGTACTAGGTATATAAAAATGAACAAGGTGCTACCTTATCTTGAAACTTACCTGTGCTTTAGAGTTACAAAACATTAGAAACAAANTTACTTGATTAGATAATGTTAGATTAGATTTAGTTGTACTAGGTGTATAAAAATGAACAAGGTGCTACCTTATCTTGAAACTTACCTGTGCTTTAGAGTTACAAAACATTAGAAACAAATGCTGAATTCTTGTTATAAATGTAAATGAAATTGGTTGATTGTTGGGAATTGTTTCGTCTTCACCTATTCCATTGTCAAATTCTTTGTTGTCCATATTTTGTAGTTAAAAATTAAGAAAATTTTCGATAAGGTTGTTAGTGGTTGAAATCTTATATTTAGTGGTGACTAGATCTTAATGGTTAAACCACTTGCGAAATGGTCTTCCCTAGTCGCCATTTTTGAATCAAAAAAAAATTTTTTTTTTTTTTTCAGATTTTGTCATACTTCTTTGATCCCTCTTGTGTTCCTATTTTAATAAATTATTAACTTAGTACCACAAGAGTTAAAAAAAGAAAAAAACGTAAACGTTTACTCATAAACTGGAAACATAGTATAATAAATAAATAAACTAATTAATTCTGCAACAATTCTGCAATAATTAATTGAGTTCATTTTTTCTTATTGGCTAACTGTTTATCTTCCAATTCCTTCTCGGCAATATGGAGTGCATTACAAAATCCGATTTTTGTTTTACCAAAGGAATTCGGACCGGCTGATGTAGGAGTGTCTCTGTATATAGAAAGTAGATTTATATTATTATAAAACAAAATTTAAGAAAATATTAAGAAAATATTAAAAAAAAAAAAAAAAATGAAATATGAATTATACCTTCCAATATTTTTCATTCGCATTTTACACTCTGCCGGCATTTCTTCCGGTTCATCATCATCATCGTTGAAAATTGATGCAACTTGGGTAGGTTTTCCAATAATTGGACGAGATGAGGATGAGTTTGGTACAATTGCAGTTATTGGTTTCTAAAAAAAAAATAATTATTATTATTAATTTATGATTATTATTTCAATTATTGAGTTTAATTTTGAGAGATCTCACTGTTGCAATCATTAGTAGTGTTGCTGGACACAATTTAATTGAAATTCCACTTCCTTCTGGTTGATTCAGTGGAGAATCACTTTCATTTGTACCTTTGTTTTCAGCCTCTCCATCTTGACGTCTTGAACTTCGACTTCCTAGAGTAGTATACAAATAGTTAATAAATTTAACTTTAATTCTTTGCTTTTTAAATTAAGTTTAAAATATGTATCTACTGTCAGAAGAACTTGATGATCTTGGTTCATGTCTAGATCTAGACGAACTACTCGAATTGGTCTTGGTTGTTGTAGAAGAGGATGATGATTGATCGGATTTTTTATGTCGATTTCCATCTCGATCTCGGCTTCGACTCCTTGACCTTGACTTTCGTGACTTCCCATATTTCTTTTCACTATCATGAACACGATGACTCAGTCCATCTCTTCGACTGTGGTAACTAACGTCTTCTTCCTTAGACTTAGACTTAGACCTAGACCTCGACCGTCTATGTCTACTACTTCGAGAGTAATAAGTGTCGTCTCCTGAAATATTCCTGGACAAGTTATATAACTGTTAATATCTGTATTTATTAATTCAAAATCTCAATCACATTAACCTGATGTGAAAGTTAATGAACTAAATAATATGTCAAATCAACTCATCCAAACGATACCAAAGATGAATCCGACGACGACACCGACCGCAACCAATAACCGGTAGGCTATGGCTAACCTCTCAAAAGTCCCATACAAACCAAAATAACAAAATAGTCTCCATTTTCTCCTTGGAATGATACCTACTTATATCTATACTAATAATAATAAAAATTAAGAAATCTGATCAATTATATTACCCTTTGACCTCCGGCTGCTACTTGACGACATATGTCCGTTTTGTTTTTGATTTCAAACTTAATTTAAAAGGTAACGCCTGAGGCTGAGGTCCGACAGTTGATTAATCGACAGTTGAGTCTTGCTCTTGAGTAACGTCTTGGAAGTCACAACGTTCCGTCTTGGATATAACTTGCTAACTTACACAATTAATTTACTTAAGTTATTTATAAACAATAGTTTAATTTTTAATAATTTAAGGACAGTCTAGATATTATTTTGAAAGTATCATCGACTTGGAAATTACTGATTAGTGAAATGTGGTGGTATGGTGGGATTTTTAAACTTCTGAAATAATGCAAGGCATGCCTAAATGCTCCTAACNGATTTCAAACTTAATTTAAAAGGTAACGCCTGAGGCTGAGGTCCGACAGTTGATTAATCGACAGTTGAGTCTTGAGTAACGTCTTGGAAGTCACAACGTTCCGTCTTGGATATAACTTGCTAACTTACACAATTAATTTACTTAACTTATTTATAAACAATAGTTTAATTTTTAATAATTTAAGGACAGTCTAGATATTATTTTGAAAGTATCATCGACTTGGAATTGACTGATTTAGTGAAATGTGGTGGTATGGTGGGATTTTTAAACTTCTGAAATAATGCAAGGCATGCCTAAATGCTCCTAACTACTTTACATCCACAACCTAAAATACATTGTTGGGCAAAACCGTTACCATCAGTCCCGGTTCAGTTCGTTACCTAACCAAAAAAAATTTTATTAGTCAAGTTTTCAATTTTATCAAAAATTAAGGAATTTAAGGAATTTAAGGAATTTAAGGAATTTAAAGAATTTAAGGAATTTAAAATTTTTTTGGAATTTTAGGAATTTTTGGAATTTTAGGAATTTAAAGAATTTAAGGAATTTTAGGAATTTTAGGAATTTAAAGAATTTAAGGAATTTAAGGAATTTAAGTTTCTATCAAATCATGTATTTATGAACTATTACTTAACATTCCATGTAATCATTATTTTTACGTGGATTCTAGTGTAAAAAGTACCATATTATTATTATTATAAATTATTATTATTGATACACCCTACATAAACCGCATAATCGCCCTCCCTACTGCCCAACATCCCTCCTTACAAATAACCAACGGGCTCTACTACGTTCGAAGTAAAGCACCATCTGCTGATTGTATCAGCCCTGTTGGTTCATAAGAAAATAACCTAATCTAAAAGCCTAACAAAGAATCTTAACACTAGTAGAAATGGGCTGATACATATGGTTTGATGCATTAGGTTGATAGAAACAGCGGATGGTGGTTTACTCCTACTGCCGGTAAGAAAAGGGATTTGATGATAAAGAGAGCGGTTTAGAGAGGTAGGAAAGGCCATTGTGTGTTAGGAAGGGTGATTAGGTTTTAGGGTGGTCGGTTGGGCGGTAGGAAGGGCGATTGGGCGGCATGGGGTAGGAGTAAAACACCGTCAGGTAATTGTATCAACCTGATGCTTCAACCCTTATGTAATCAACACATTGTAGTAGTGTTAGGATTGTTAGGTAGGTTGTTAGGGTTAGGTTACTTTTTTAGTTGTTAGGTGGGAATGGGCTGATACAATCAACGGACGATGACGTTTTACTCCTAACACTTTTACTTTGAGTCTACCACCCTCTCCACCGCTCAAGGTTCGGTTAACTTGTTGCCCAACCTTGAAAAGTGTTTGGTATTAGATAAAAATCTAAAATCTTTATATTGTTATTGTTGTTAATAATCTGGCTTTTCCCGCGTTTCGGAAAACCGAGCGTGAAAGAAACAAAGACAAATGATTTGTCTACGGTCTGTTTGTCTCATATGTGTAACTTTACCTGAAATTGAAAAAGAAAAGTTCAAATTTCAATTTTGTAAATATGCCGAATGTTTTATTAAGGATGATTAAAAGTAAATGAGAAAATTGAATTGAATTAATTAAATTCGAATGAATTTAAATTTAAACTTAATTTTAGAAAATTTCAATTTAAAAATTTTCTTTTTAGATACTAATTATTGTAATATCTAATGGAATATTCAAGTTTATGAGTTTTGAGTTTGAATGTACCGCGTTAAAATTTTATTTTATTTTTAATGTCTAATGATTACAAGAAATTAGAGTGGTCTTTCAAATCAAAATATTTGAGGATATTTGGCGCATTTTGAACCGAATAGAAACTAAATATTTTTTTTTTTAATATATAAATAACAAAAAGTGCATAGATATCCGTTACCTTACTCTTATGTAAAATTTTTAATATCTAGTTATAGATTTTGAATTAGAATTAGAATTTCAATTTTGAAAGATGATAACTTCAATTTAAAAGAATTAAAATTTCAATTTTGAAGGATTAAAATTTCTGAATTTCTGAATTTTAATTTTGAATAAGTTTGTAAAAATAATTGGATTTCAATCGGAGAATTTTTGGTTTCGATTTTTTTTTTCAATTTCAGCAGATTAAACCTGTAGTTTTGAATAGTTGTTTTGGATTGTTGAAATTTTAAAATGTCTTAAATATTTTATTATCTTCATTATCAANAATTTTGAATAGTTGTTTTGGATGGTTGAAATTTTAAAATGTCTTAAATATTTTATAATCTTCATTATCAATTTTTTTTACACTTCGATTTCCGTTTCGATTACTACAATTTCGATTTCGATAGTTATAAATTACAAGTGTGGTATATCAGGTATGTTGACCGTTTGGTTTCACATTTTAGTTGAGTTGTCATTGTTATCCATATCCTCATTCTTCAATTTGTCCAGCATCCAGCATCCAGCATCCGGCAAACATCACTTTGAAGGTAATCATTATTGTTCTGTGGGCTGTGGTACAACGCACAACTTGTGCATTCTTCAAGTAACCAATAGAGGAGGGTAAGGAGAAAGACGAAAGACGAAGTTGTTAATTTTTAAGATTAAGTCCCAAATAAACATCATAATTTGGTTTAAATTGTCATTATTTGCAGATTAACTACATCATCTAAGGACAAAGATGTCATTGTTTGGAATTAATGGTACGCCACGGCGTCAAGGTCAAGGTGCAAGTGTACCAAAATTTACACTAACAAGTACTGCTTCAAATTCACGTGCCAACACAGCTCCAAGTACACCACGTCAGCAACTGTCTGGTTTGCCAATGTCAGTTCAATTTGACGATCTCTTGAGGCATTATGATCATTACAATAATTACGGGTGTGAAAATGGTGAGCTTTTTTTTTTAACTTTAAGAAATTGAATTGAAACTTTTTTTTACCTTAAATATTATTTTTTGTAGAGTTTTTGGAGTTCATCAATTCTCAGGACATGTGCCGTAAGAAGTGGCTTCAATCAGAACAAGAAATTGTCCGACTCACAACAGAGAATCAGAATGCCCGCACTGAATTGGAACGGAATGAAAAGAAGATGGCGGATTTCCGTCGACAGTTTGAAAACAAGTTGGAAGTTGTTGCTCGTCTGGAAGCTGAGAAGGAGCAACGAAAGAATCGTATTATATCAGCTACAGTTCTCATCAAAGGCTACTTGAATGATATACGTACTGGAGTTGAGACAAAAGACAAGGTATCCAATATCCTAGCTCTTCTTGAGGGAGTAGAGTACAAGCGGAATCCTACTGCTCATTCTCCTGGAGGAGCTTTAGATACTATTTCTGAAGCTGAAACAACAGGTATCAAATCAGCATCTAATTCTTTGAAATTTTTTCTTCTCAATTGCATTTATTTTGATCAGATCTGAGTATGACTCAATCAGAAGATGATCTGGACTTCTCTGTGAGCAGACGAACTAGAAATCGCAATAAAAATATGAAAAGAACTTCAACCGAGTTGCAAATACAAGAAACCACATCTCGGAAGAAAATTCGTACTTCCAACAGTACCAAAGTAAGTCGCTCTAAAAAAAAAAATTTTTTTTTTTTAGTAAGAAAACTTCATTAAAAAATTTTGGGAAATGTAGCAAACAATTGAGGCTTCTGGGGCCGCAGATCAGGTCATTTCACAGACTATCGTCTCTATCCCAAAGTCTGGTGGGCCTGTCCATGCTGTTTCTACATTGGAAACAATTCCTAGCGAAGGTCATTCCAACAGTAACGCAATTCACCGTGTGCTTCACACTCTTCAACCTTCTGCTCCTCCCATGACTGCCACAAGTGGTAAGAATTATAATACTCAATTAATACTCAATTGATTGAAACTAACAATTAGTAGAGTGACTCTAATATTTTTGAGTTTATAATACAGAAAGTGAATCAGATCCTGCAACATGGATTGTTCCACCAAAGTATCAGACTCGTTCATCAATTTCTAAACTCAAAGCAACAACTGATATAGAAGTACCTTCTAGCCCTAATCGTTTTGGTCGTACTCTCTCTACTGCTGGTGGTACTATGAAAACACATTCTTTTGTTACGAAAACAGTCATCAGACCAGAATTTTGTGGTCCCTGTGGCAAGAGAATTAAATTCAGTAAGAATGCTTTGAAATGCAAAGACTGTCGAGCCACTTGTCATCCTGAGTGTTCGGATAAAGTACCAATGCCTTGTGTTGCTACTTCAACGCCTTCTAACAGAGGAGCTCATGGTCAACTTGTAAGTTTAGTTCAAAAAAACTTTTCACATTCAACTAAAAATTATTTGATTTTGAATTCGACTATTTTATAATAACAACTATTTCTCTCTATCTTACTCATTTTAGGGTGTAATTGCAGACTATACTCCCACCACACGTCCAATGGTTCCTGCTCTCATTCAACATTGTGTCAACGAAATTGAAATTCGTGGATTGGAAGTAGTTGGACTCTACAGAGTCCCAGGTTCAGAAAAGGAAGTGAAGGAATTGAAGGAACGATTTCTTCGAGGGAAAGGTGTCCCTAATTTGGCTAAGTACGATGTTCATGTCATCTGTGGATGTATAAAAGATTTTCTACGCTCACTTCATGAACCGCTGGTTGGTCGCTGGTTTTGGCGAGACTTTGCCATAGCCACTGAAATTTCAGATCCGATCAAACGTCAGGCTGAAATTAATCGAACTCTGGATGAATTACCACCTCCAAATCAAGATACATTGGGATTTATCATCATTCATTTACAAAAGTTAGTAACTAAAACTAACAACTGCTTTTTTTTTTTTGCTTACAACTGCTTTTTTTTGATAGTTTTTTTTAAACTTCAAATTTTGTTTAGGATTGCTGAAATTCACGAGATCAAAATGCCAATTGGAAATATGGCTAAAGTATTTGGTCCAACGATAATCGGTTATTCAGGAAATGACTTATCTCCAGCTACAATGCTCAGAGAGACTAAAAAACAACAACAAATTTTGGAAACACTTCTTTACATGTCATCTGAATATTGGTTACGTTTTATGAATCGTCCACAACGAGAACAAGAAAATAAAAATAATATTTATAATACAAGAGCAAGACGAGCTTCAAGAGGTAGATTTAGCTCAATTGGAAGAACCAGTACACGAAGAACATTAAATATTCAACCTAAAACCAGTACTGTCGCGAAGAAAATTTACTTTCAAGATACATCTCCACAAGGACAAGAAATTCAAATTCCACGGTAAGAAAAATTACTAAAAAATTTTTGTTTTATAAGTAAAAGTAATCCCAAGAAAATTCAAAATAAGCCAATGAAGTTCGAGTAGACCTTGAATATTTATTCAATCAAGCAATTTTAGCAATCTACTAATTGATTGTGTTTAGCTGGCTCAAAGATGTTAAAAACGAAAAAAAAAAACTCAAATTAAAAAAAAACTCAAACTAAAAAAAAACTCAAATTAAAAAAAAAATTTTTTTTTGTTTTGCTTTTTCTAGCCCAAAGAAAACATACTTTGAATGAAAGACGAAACTATTGGATAACAACCAAGTCATCTTTGTATCTTTGCTATAATCATCTCCAACAATTTTTCTCATCAATCAGTGTTTTATAATTTGCGCTGTCAAACTGTAAATATTTAACTTTCTATTATTATCTAACAACAATGAAATAACGCCAACACGTACTCTTCACTTTCTACTCGAGACTCGAGAGTTACTAATACATAACACAATGAAGTGTTTTTTTTTTGTTTTTTTTTTCAAAATTTCTAACACTATTACCCAAAAAGGATTTCCGAATTAATTGATTTTTTTTTTGAATATTNTAATACATAACACAATGAAGTGTTTTTTTTTTGTTTTTTTTTTTCAAAATTTCTAACACTATTACCCAAAAAGGATTTCCGAATTAATTGATTTTTTTTTGGAATATTTGTATAATACATTTGAATTTGTATTGAATTGAAATAAAGTTGATTATTTTATTTCATTTCATGACAAATACTACTTATCCTTTTCCTTACAGTAGATTTATTTCTAGTAATATTNTGAATATTTGTAATAATACATTTGAATTTGTGTTGAATTGAAATAAATTTGATTATTTTATTTCATTTCATGACAAATACTACTTATCCTTTTCCTTACAGTAGATTTATTTCTAGTAATATTAGGTAAATTATTTCATTGTTAAAGAATTGATTGTTGCAAAAATTTGATATATTTTTTTTTTTTTTTTTTCAAAAAGAAGTGAAGAGTCTCATGTTTTAGATCATTAGATTGCGATTGCATTATTGGACGGAAGAGGGCTGCGCAGTATTTTTGGAATGTTGTGAAGAACAGCTGACAAGTTGTTATTTTGTGATTTCACTCATTTCATTCCACATTGAGATTTTAATCTAATTAATTTAGGTTTGTATTAAGTGAATTTAAATTAGTTGTGTAGGTCCAAATGCTCCCTGGTATTGGAATCTTCGGTGGTGAGGATAGAGTTGTTAAGGTCTTAGTACCCTACCTCAGGGATAAGGGATTTCGTGTTGAAGCTTTCTGGGCATTAACTTTACAAGGTTAGATAATCTATTTAAGGTAATTATTATTCTTTTACGTCTTACTTTTCTATCTTCTAATTATGATAATTTTCTTTTTCTTTTATTTTAATTTTATTTTTCAGATGCTCAATCCGTTGCAAAAGAACTGAATATATGTTTTTCTACTAACAAAGTAGATGATGTACTTCTTCGTAAAGATGTTGAACTTGTACTTATTCTCTGTCCACCAAATCTCCATTCACAAATTGCTGTGAAAGCCCTTGGAATTGGAAAACATGTCCTCTGTGATCGTCCTGCTGGTCTTTCTCAATGTGAAGCACTTAAAATGGTTCATGCAGCACAGTATTATCCGTCACTTATTTGTCTTCTTAGTCATGGACTTCGATTTCATCCTGCGTAAGAAATAATTAGTAAATACTAAAAAAAAAATTATAGTATTATTTACTAATATTTATTTTTTAGTAAGATAGTTTGGGTTTTTACATAACTTTTTTTTTTTTGAATTTTATTTCAAAAATTGTCGTAGAAAGTTCTTTATTTTGTATTTTGAACTTAAAATATTTTTACTTTCAAAATTCAACAGCATGAAGAAACTATCAGATAGAGTATTTGAGATTAATAATGAAATTAATTTTAAATTTTCAAATTTTAAAGAATTATTGAAGATTAAAATTGTAAGTTGAATCTGAGTCTATAGGTTTCTCGCATTTCTTTTTTTGAAGTCAAAATTTTAAAGTTGACAAGACTCGACATCACGTAAAAAAATAGAGTTTGTTAAAATTTTTTAGGTGAACATAACTCATCTCTACAGTTGCCATCTATCTGTTTTCTTTTATCTTGATCGGAGGTATGTCAACCTTATTTTTTAGGTCAAGTTTTTAAGTTAAAAAATACTAAACTATCTAATATTCAATTCTATGTCAAGTACCCTTCGTTTATTACATAACATAAGCTTGCTCTAGATAGCTTACATCTAGGTCTCCAGCTTGCATCTAGGTTTTTTAAAGTTCAACAACTCATTCATTAGTTTATTAAAGTTTCTTCTTTTTCTGAATTTTTAAATTTTATTATTATAGGTTTATTCAAATGAGAAAATGTGTTGAAAAATACGTTGGAGTACCGAAATTATGTCAANTTAAGTCAAAATATTAAAGTTGACAAGACTCGACGTCAAGTTCAACAACTCATTCATTAGTTCATTAAAGTTTCTTCTTTTTCTGAATTTTTTAATTTTATTATTATAGGTTTATTCAAATGAGAAAATGTGTTGAAAAATACGTTGGAGTACCGAAATTATGTCAATGTAGACTTGACATGGGTCCAACTTTGGGGAAAACATTCAATTGGCTATGTGATGACGTTATGGGTAAGCTTATTATTTTAGAATAGCTACTACTACTATCTTTTGAAAAATATTTTACAAAGGTAATTTTTTATTTTTTAATTTTTTTTTTTGTTTTATCATCATAGGTGGTGGTAACGTGACACTCTTTGGATCACATTTAATTGACCTGATAACATATTTAACAGGTCAAAAAGCATCACGAATTCATGCTGTTACAAAAACTCTTATTCCACAAACAAGAGGAATTTCTGGTACACGTAGAATTACTAGTACTGATTTTGCTGTTGTTCAAATGGAAATGGACTCAGGTAATAAAAGAATAATAAAAGAATAATAAAGAAAAATTATATTTTTTTTTGTTTATAAATTTTCAGTTTTTAGATTACTACTTACTTTTAGTACTACTTACCTAATTGAAAGAAAGTTAAAAAGAATATATAATTTTAAATTTTTATAAATACTTCCAGGGATGTTCGTGTCAATGACACTATCGAATCAAATGGCTCGTGGACATTTTTCACAAGAACTTTTACTTTATGGATCAAAAGGTTTCTTACGAGCAGATGGAGGAACTATCAAAGGATTTACTTATACCCGTCAAGAGAAGGAATATCAACGGACCAATAGTACTACTACTCAAGGGAATGAATTTCAATATCAAAAAACTAATTTAGAAGAACTAAAAGAAATTATTCTTTATGAAGATTCTGAAGATGCTGATTTTCTACTTATTGATAGAAGTATAAGAAGTAGTTGCAGTAATGATGAAGTTCATAATATTTCAGCACTATTTCCACCAATCTACATGGATGGTGGGTGAATGAGAATGGAACCCATTTAATTAGTAATTTAGTTTAATCATTATTTAGAAATAATAGAAATTATATATAGTTTTCAATTTTTCGTTTATATTTTTAATAATTAATTACAGGATTACTGAAATTACTTGGGTGTTTACGTGAAGCGTTTAACATTCCTAATGGAAGAGAATGGAAGAAGGAGAGTGCAGTAGGTAAGGTTTAGATTATTTATTATTAAAAGTAAAAGTTAATATTTGTGTAAGAAAATTCAAAAATTTAAATTCAACCAATCAAATTGAAAAGAAATTTTTAAACTTAATTCTCATTGGTTGAATTTAAATTTAAATTTAAATTTAAATTTAAATTTAAATTAATCCCACTTCCCGCCTTTACACTTTTATTGAAAAACTTTGTACTTTTTACCACAAAGATTTATTTGTTTATTTTATTATTTGTTATTGTTTTTTTATTATTTTTTATTGTTTTTTATTGTTTTTTATTATTGTTTTTTATTGTTGTTTTTTTGCAAGGTTTACTTGGTTCTGGATTTGAAGAAGGACTTTATGTACAAGCTGTAATTGAAGCAATTAAAGAATCTTCTAAAACTAATCAATGGATTAAAGTTAGTATAATTACTGAAGAACCAGATCCAAATCCAACTCTAACAGCAGCTGTTCGAACATCAACAATTTCAATGTAAGTCTCAAATAGTATTTTTTAGTGCACTGTTATAAAAAACAACATAGTAGTATTAAAAAATAGTGAGAGATTAATTAATAATATATTTAAGACTCATTCGATTCTAATTACTTTATAACCCTCACTATTTACGTAGTAATCAAAAAAAAAAAAAAAGTGGAATCAATATTTAAAATTATTATCATCACTCTCAAGAGTCAATTAAGGAAATAGAGCTATTTTTTTTTTAACTTAATGATTCTCTCAACAAAGACAACAATTTAATAACGTATTCCGTCCAATAGTTAATTACATTATTTAATTACTTCTTGAAAAGAAGTANAATTACTTTATAACCCTCACTATTTACGTAGTAATCAAAAAAAAAAAAAAAGTGGAATCAATATTTAAAATTATCATCATCACTCTCAAGAGTCAATTAAGGAAATAGAGCTATTTTTTTTAACTTAATGATTCTCTCAAGAAAGACAACAATTTAATAACGTATTCCGTCCAATAGTTAATTACATTATTTAATTACTTCTTGAAAAGAAGTAATTGAATTTTATTAATTCATATTTTTGTCTTCCAGAAATTGATATATCAACAAAAATTTAAAAAAATTATAACATTATACTCAGTTCTATAATAGAGGAATTAATGGTTTTAATTGATTATTAAATAATAATAGGAAATAATAATTACACTATTATTATTAAGTCAGTGAGAATTTTCCACTTTTATTTTCACTTTATTTGAAATTTATTTTGATTTAGAAGGAATAGGAATAGGAATAGGAATTTTCATTTTAACTCTTTTCACACTGATGAGTTGAGGTAAATAAACTCAAATAATAATAATAAGTCAATATTTACGTCTTTAATTCTTATCATTATTGATTATTAATTCTATTCTCATCAAATTAGAAATTCATTGTTAAGAATTCTATACTTCATTTTTGAGCAAAATAACATAAATATTATTACAGTAAGAGTAGTTAGTAGTTTCTAGAGAGTTTTGGATTATAGGACTGTGAGGATTTGACTATATTTTAAATTTTAATTAAAGGTACTACGGGTTAATTAGTTTAAAAAAAAAAACACTTAAAATATAAATATAGTAGTAATATGAATCACAAAAATTTACTTAAAATAAATACCATGAGAATAATAATAATAAGAGGAATAATAAAAATAATAATATATTCCATTATTCTTGGTCCAGCCAAGTGGAATAATTATTGATTAAAAAATAAAATGTTTTTGTGTAATAATTAATAATATATATATATTATATTAGTTTTAGTTTATAGTTAATTAGGTAAGGCAATAATAATCTATAAATTATAATTATAAGTGACTATAATTATATAATTATAATCAAGGAACATGGATTTAAGTTTAAAATTCATATTATTATTATTATTTTTTTGGTCCATGACTACTTGTTGTTCAGCTGCATTATTTAAATGCAGTTTTTAGAAAAGTACACTCTCAGTGTAATAATAAGTGGTTGTTTAATTAATTCTGTCTATAATTTAATTAAGTTACTCATCATAGTTGAGTCTAATTTATTTTAATTAATTAAATTTCAGCACCATTTAACACCGTTTCGTTTATCTGAGAGAGAAATTAAACGAAATGGGAGTTAGTTGTTGTGTTGAGAACCAATAGACCAAAAAAACCACAAAAAAAAAAAACTAAAAGAAACTAATAAGGGTTCTTTTTGTTATGTATAATTTACTTGACCTGACCTCAACTTGAGGTTGGTGTTAGTTATTTAAATGCATATAATAGGACTAATTGAATTAACCCCCTGGACTATGAGAAAAGGATACTCTGAGACATGGGTACTCTTACTCTTAAGCTTGGGTACTCTGAGACGACTTGGGTACTTTAGGGCTTAGACTTGGGTACTTTAGTATTTTAAGTGAATCACGAACTGTGAGTAGTTGTGATTCAATTTGAAGGGAATTNAGACGACTTGGGTACTTTAACTCTTAGACTTGGGTACTTTAGGGCTTAGATTTGGGTACTTTAGTATTTTAAGTGAATCACGAACTGTGAGTAGGTGTGATTCAATTTGAAGGGAATTTGAGAATTATTGTGTTTTTTTTTTTTTTTTTAGACACTGCTACTACTAGGTTCACGATCTCTATCACTTCGCTCACGTGATTTTGTATCCCCTGACGACGAGGATTTTGACCTCCGATGTCTCCATAGATGAACTCTAAAACTCCCTTTTGATTTAAGTCCAATTTTACAAATTGGACATTCAATTTTTTCCTCTGGGAGTAAATGACATTCATGTATATGAGCCCTAAGACGTTCCCTTTTAACAAATTTTTGACAAACAATACAAGGGACCAATGGACCTGGAAAATTTTCAACTTTTTCAACCATTGTATCAACTTGTGTTGCTGTATAACGAGCGGATTGTGGGACTTGACTACTTCTGATTGCTTTTGTTTTAGGTTTTGTAAAATTTGATGAAGGTATTACACCAGTTGACATACCGTATTTAGTCAAGAAATGACCTGCAGTGTTACTATTATAAAAGTTACTACGACTGGAGATTTTAACTCTTGAATTTAACAAGTCTCTTCTATGTTGTTGATAACCTTGGGTTGTTGATGAATGAGTCGTCAAGGAATCTTGAGTTGAGTCACTGAACCTTCTTGAATCTTTGGTAACGTCCTCACGTTGACTACTAAAGTTGAAGGTTGAAGGGGTTAAGGGTATTTCTGTGGTGACTGTTGATGGTCGTGTCATATTGAATTGTGGGAGCATAGGATGTTGAGGTATAGGTCGAGGGATTGTTGGTGTTGATGACATAAATGGATGATATCGATGTACTGGTGACATTGATGAAAGTGAAGAGTGACCTTTTGAAGTCAAATGAGAAAATAAGGGTGTTTGATTTTCAGTATTAAGGCTTGATGAACTTGATTGGTTCTCCATGGGCCAACTCGTTGAGCCTATTTAGGTTAAAAAAAAAAG
Organism: Holacanthella duospinosa; assembly: GCA_002738285.1. Taxonomy (NCBI): domain Eukaryota; kingdom Metazoa; phylum Arthropoda; class Collembola; order Poduromorpha; family Neanuridae; genus Holacanthella; species Holacanthella duospinosa. The sequence continues at coordinate 728,604 of NIPM01000036.1, read as the reverse complement.
ATAGAATTAGTTTAAGGTCATATGTAATCTAGGTCAAAGATTACTTACGTTTTTCATGTCGGTAGGAAAGAAAAGTTGGAGTTGTAATAACCAATCCTGTTGCTGTTCGAAAAGATGAAGATTCTGTAAGTGAGAGTTCGTAAGCATGATCAGGTGAATCCTGTCGACTGGATTTACTTAAGTCCTCTGCTTTGTTTATTTCTAAATTTAAAAATTTTACAAAAATTATTAGCAAAAGATGTTTTTTTTAATATATAATATATATATTGAGAATTATTATTAATTCTAGTACCATCATGTTTCGATTGAAGGCTGAGGTCAATAAACTCCTNTTTTTTTTTAATATATATATATTGAGAATTATTATTAATTCTAGTACCATCATGTTTCGATTGAAGGCTGAGGTCAATAAACTCCTGTTCAGGTGGAGCAGGAACTGAGAAACGTCGATGACGATTTCTTATGTAGACGTTTCGATGTGCTTGAGGTCTTTCTTGCTCTTCTTCGTCAAGGTCAATAACAACAGGAGTATGGGATAAAATAGGTTCAGTTGAAATTGAGCGGGTTTTATTAAGGGCTCCTTCTTCAGTTAATGTACCAAGAGTATGAGGATGTTGGAGTAAGTTCATTGGAGGAGAGAGTGACATTGATGTACCTCGACATCTGTCAAGTGACCCAACTGTTCCTGAAGAAATACCTGAGGAAACGCTTGAGCGTTTATCATAGAAAGAATCTCCAAGGGGATTATCCAAAGGTGCATCAACTTCAACAGAACGATTTGATTGGCTTAGAAGCCAAGGGATATGATGGGGATGAGGTTCATCCCTTCTGCCAAGTGGTGAGGTTCCACTACTATGTCTTGGGTCAAATGTTAGAGGACTACGATCATTTGGTGAATGTGAGTCAACAATGTCCTGAAAAACGAACAAAAAGAAAAATTTATTAAAAAAATGGTTTTATAAAAAAAATTATATAATAATCGATTTATACATTTATAAAATCTAAAATTTAATTTTTCTCTCTAAATACCCTCCACTCGCCATTTTTTAAATAACTTCCAAAAAATTCAAATCTATCCAATCAAATTTGAGTATTCAAAAATTCAAATCTATCCAATCAAATTCAAATATTCAAAAATTCAAATCTATCCAATCAAATTCAAAATTTCAAATCTATCCAATCAAATTCAAACATTCAAAATTTCAAATCTATCCAATCAAATTCAAACATTCAAAATTTCAAATCTATCCAATCAAATTCAAACATTCAAAATTTCAAATCTATCCAATCAAATTCAAACATTCAAAATTTCAAATCTATCCAATCAAATTCAAACATTCAAAATTTCAAATCTATCCAATCAAATTCAAACATTCAAAATTTCAAATCTATCCAATCAAATTCAAACATTCAAAATTTCAAATCTATCCAATCAAATTCAAACATTCAAAATTTCAAATCTATCCAATCAAATTCAAACATTCAAAATTTCAAATCTATCCAATCAAATTCAAACATTCAAAATTTCAAATCTATCCAATCAAATTCAAACATTCAAAATTTCAAATCTATCCAATCAAATTCAAACATTCAAAATTTCAAATCTATCCAATCAAATTCAAACATTCAAAATTTCAAATCTATCCAATCAAATTCAAACATTCAAAATTTCAAATCTATCCAATCAAATTCAAACATTCAAAATTTCAAATCTATCCAATCAAATTCGAATATTCAAAATATAAATTCAAATCTCATTCGTCAGTTAGATTTGGATAATTAAAATTAATAACATTTTTTCACATTGATAAAAAAAAAACAGTAGATTTATATATCACTCCATAAATTAAAATTAAGTAAGAACGTTAATTTCAATTTCTTATAAAACTCGTTTTCAGTGATCAGTGGTATACTTATCCAGCATCGTAAGTCGTAACAATACTACCGACGTCAATAATACTGTGACTGTTTATTATTATCTCACACAAGATCAGGTAAGGTAACACATTGAACGCATAATAGTAATAGCCTCCTCAGTAATAATATACTTTTTAATGAACCCCTATATGTTAATTAGTGCACTTAATTAATTAACAACTCACTCCTCATCAGTGTGTGTCAGTAGTTATTATCCAATCAATCAAGTCTAAGGAGCATCCGTTCATATCCTAAGACCAATAATTTGATTTTTAATGTAAAAAAAAAAATAATATAATTTTTTTTTTTTTTTTCAAAAAAAGCTGTAACTCACTACTCTTTACGTCATTTATCGCTATCAAAATCGGTACAAAAAACCAGTCTGGGTAGAATTACAAGTCTAATTAATTGGACTGTTCCTTAAATTTATTCTCATTAAACAACGTTCAAATGTAAATAATATTACAATGCAATGGCGTGATAGGATAAGATCAGAATCTAGACGTATTATAACTTTTTTTTTTTTACAACTTCAACGGATATTTTTATGTTGAGCCAGGTCTTAATTTGCCAAGGTCATATAAAATTTCACAAAAATAAGTTACATATTAATTAACATTAGGTTGAAAAAAAAAGAAAAAGAGTTATAAGTCAATTTTACACGGATGAGGTAAGAAAAAAAATTTTTTTTTGGAAACACTATACAATACAATACAATACAATAAAATAGAAAAGCTTAAAATATAACTAATCATACACAGACCGATGATCTCAGAGAACAATACAAAAAAAAACCATCTAGTTCAAAGTCATACAAAAAAACATATATATTAAACTCATGATATTTAGTTTCAAGTGTAATAATAATTGGTGAGAAAAATCAAGTGGTTTTTTTTTTCAGTGGCTAATAGATTTGGCACATGCTTTGTAATAATCACAATCACAATCAGACCAATTCACAAATCATAATCTATCATGCACTAAACCCCAAACCCGACTCCTGATCTGCCGCCATCATCGCTGAAACCAGGAAGATTAAAAAATACAGTTTTCTACACTGTGTTCGAATAAGAAGGTGAAAATTCGGCACTAGCGTTTTTAAAAATCCCACAAATTAGAGTCTTGTGACACTTTTTAAGTTAAGAAGAGTTAACAAAACTTTGGTAGAAACGATTTTCAGGAACTTGAGCAGTTCATAATGTATGTAAAATTTTGACATATACTCAATTTTTTATTTTCCGCAAAATCATTTTTCAAAAATTTCGCCTTCTTATTTGAACGCACTGTATATGATAAACAAATACTTTTACATCCTGATCGCCATTGATTCAGTCAGGTGGAGTTTGGGAAGCTAAAGGATTACACTTAAAAAAAAAAAAAAAAAATTCGTAAAATTCATACCAATCGCTTCCGGAAACAAGTTACACTTTTAGTTTTTAATTTAGCGTATCACTTTTTTGGCTGTTCAATTAGCAAATGGTTCTATCTAATTCTAGGCACGCTACCAAAAAATTATAAAGGAAACCAGTTGAAAGAAAATAGAACTCTTACTCTCTTTTCGCAACTAACTGTTATAAATTTATAATTATAATAAATATCATTAATTAACAAAAAAAAAAAAAAAAAAAGACAAATCAAGTTGATTTTTGATTTGTTCAATCAAAGTGAAATAATTTAACAATCATTGAATCATTTTTAAAATTATTGATATCTCACTACTTTGTCAGATGGAATTTGAACCGCACGCGTTCGATTAACTAAATCATTAATTTTAGGAATTAATTTAAAGTTTAAGTGATAAAAAATTTTAAATGTTTTTGATCCATAATCCATAGTGAGAATTACATCAATTTTTTCATCAATGCAGTTAGTTTGGCCTCTTGAATTGAAAATAATAGATTCCCATGTGATATACATAACACTTATAAAATGTTCAAAAAATGTATACTAATTCCTACCTCTTGAGTTCTAAACAATGGATGTTCTAAACAATGGATAATATCTACAGCTTGTTTCAACATCACGTTACCTATATCATTTTTTCTTGTCTTCTGTATGAAATTAAATTTCAAAAAGTATAAAATTTTATGTCTATAGTCTATATGTCTATATAAGATAATATTTAAACGAATCATCATATAATTTTATAATTATTGTATATAGTTAATTATCAATCACTCATCACACACAAGTCATATAAATTATAATTATAATTATAATTTTCAAGTGGATTTAGTCTATACTAGAGGTCAAGTTGACCTCTCATATTATCATCTCATAATCAAAAATTAGACTGATGCAAAAAACTATACCTAATCAATCACACAACACACTCATTTGGGTGATTTCATAAATTTCCAATATTATATTACTGTTATCAATATAATTAACCTTTGGTGTACACTTGTGACATTTACCTCAAACTAATTATTCGATAACTTTTTTTTTTAAACTAAACTAACTTATATCAACTTAACTCAAGTGATTTCCGTCACCTTTAGTACAGTGGAAAAACAACACTAAACTTATTGTTAAATTAATTGATAAAATAAATAAATAAGTAACTATTAGTGATGATGTTATTTTATCACAAACAGCAGCTACCAATCAGAAGCCTTGGGATTAAAAAATGTGTAACNTAAATTAATTGATAAAATAAATAAATAAGTAACTATTAGTGATGATGTTATTTTATCACAAACAGCAGCTACCAATCAGAAGCCTTGGGATTAAAAAATGTGTAACTTTAATCAAACATTGTTGAATTGTTACATGATTCGTGTTAGATATTGTTAAATGAAGTCTTACCACTTGTGCTCATAATAACTGGAAATATCATTATGCAAAAATTAAACATAAAAAAAAAATTTTTTTTTTGTCATATTTATTAACAAAATGTTGCAAAAATAACTTTTAGCAACAATGTAAAAAAAATTGAAGTTAATTCTATACACACGCAGATTACCCAAATGTTATTAGATTTTACTCAACTGATGTTGAGACTCATCATAATTGCTCCAGCAGAGCAGGTCAAGTTGAAAACTTCAGATTTTTTTTTTTTTTTTTTTTTTTTGCAAATATTTTTCCAATAACTAGCAATTTTATGAAAAAAATGGAGTAAAATAGCCAACGTAAAATAATTATTACGGATTCAACAGTAATAATTATTATTGACAATGAACTAAAAACTAACGGAGTTAAATAATAATAATAAATAAACATCAACATCTTCATTCTAATCACATCATATTATTTTTTTTTTGTGTGCAAATTTTCTTCTACTATCAACAACAAACTAGACCAATTCACTACTAATCGCTAAGCAAATTACATCATCATCATCATCCAGTTACAAGTATTTGCGAACATGAATTTGCAATATGATGAAATATCCTTCAACCTTGTTATTCCTCTGCCTGTTACGCTTAAAGATTTGATTAAGCTCGGCTTTTAAGTGTTTCTTCAAAATTAGAAAATTTTGCACGTATGTTTTTATACATATTTATTATATAATTATATATGTTATTATATAATTATATATATGTTACTAATATGTTACTTATAAACATAAGAGTCACTAATCATCATCATGTGACTCAAAACTGATTAAGAGTGTCGCTCTTCCTTATGTGGTCACTTTACTATACCCATGTTATAAGAAATTTGCAAAAAAAAAAAATATTTCGCAAATTACGTACTTTGTGGGAAAGTTGCAGAAATAGCTTCTCGTAATAAGTTACATTATTGTTAATTAGGATAATAATTCTGACACTTTTTTTTTTTTAATATTATTATTATTGAAATTTTGCAGATGTGAAACAAAGACATTATAAGTAGGTGTTATCATTCTATTTGCAAAATTTAGCAGTGTGATGTGGATAGAAAAAAAAAAGAGTTCATTTATATCCTTATGTTAACTGTTACACAGATTTCCCTTATGTTAGTTAGTTAGTTATTACTTATCGTCGTTGTTATTTTATACAAGAATGAGTATGATTGGTTGATCATTTTGCATTAGGATAATAAGATAATAAGATTCATATTTTCGAGTCTGTGTTATATTATAATTGACGTATGTTGCAAAATTTTTACTTGAAGGTCAAGTGTTAAGAAAGACATTAGTGCATAGGTCAGGAACAGATGTATTTTATCTATCTCCAGAGCTAACATTTATAAAGATTATATACAATTTTTTAGTCTATTATAAGGAAATATATATTTATATATTATATATTTTTTTTTTTTTGCAAATTTCGCAATATTTGTGAATATGATTCACAATTTACTGCCTAACGATTTGATAAAATCAGAGAAAAATTCTATATAAGAAGTTTAATGTTTTTCAATACTCAGAAAAATGAATTTGAAAAAATTTCTTAGAATCTATTAAAATTTGCAAACCTGTTCAACTTTATAGTATAGAATGTAACAATAATATATAAAATTTCAACATTTTGCAACTTTAATTCTAAATTTTGAAAAATCTTTTTCCTTGTCAGTGGATTCTGTTTGTTTTTTTTTTGCAAAAAAAAGAAGCACAAAGTATAGTAACATTTTTGCAAATTTCCATAAAAAAAAACAAATTCAGAATCTGGCTCAAGTTTTGCAGAGTGGAATTTGTACCTGATCAATAATTGATATAACTGCGAAATCGCATATTAACTTGATTCATTGTTAAGCAAAGTTGAAAAAAAAAATATATTGAAATTGAAATCATGTATTGAAAGCATATTTTCAAGTTAATATTCAATAATGATATTNGAAAAAAAAAATATATTGAAATTGAAATCATGTATTGAAAGCATATTTTCAAGTTAATATTCAATAATGATATTTTCAAATTATCAAAACTTGAAGTTACTTGAAATAGGAGTAATAATGGATGTCATTGTTGGTAATGAAATGAATTTTGTGAACTTTGTCCATGTATTATTGTTAATTTAAAAAAAAAATCAAAAAATTATAAATTTTAAATTAAATTTTTTTAAAGTATAATTTCAACATGTATGATGATAATTTAAGACTAAAAGAGTATAAAGTTCAAGGCAAAATGATTCGTAATTGTGATCACGTAAAACTTTTATTGTTGAGAATAGTAGTGGAAAAATAAAGCATTGTTGGATGAAACTAAGATCGTCTCGTTCATTTTATGAGACCAAAATTGTCTCGTTGATTTGATTATTTCAAACTTTTAACAATAGTATTTATTATTGAATTTACACAAAATTCAATTTCATATTTAATCATTATTCTGAATAATAATCAATTGATACATATCCGGATGATACAATAATTATTATTTAAATGTTATGAAAAACTCTCTAAAACTTTGCAACTTTAATATTATTACGAATTAGAAGGTGTCCTTGACAATGTTCAAAAAATTTATCCACTTAAGCTCATTCTTTCAAACAATGATATCAAATTTGCAAAAAAAAAATTATTTTTTTTTACCTCACTACATGAACCTAATTGAATTTATCCAAAAATATAGAGTTTATACCAAAAACAAACTNTATTTAATCATTATTCTGAATAATAATCAATTGATACATATCCGGATGATACAATAATTATTATTTAAATGTTACGAAAAACTCTCTAAAACTTTGCAACTTTAATATTATTACGAATTAGGTGTCCTTGACAATGTTCAAAAAATTTATCCACTTAAGCTCATTCTTTCAAACAATGATATCAAATTTGCAAAAAAAAAATANGCTCATTCTTTCAAACAATGATATCAAATTTGCAAAAAAAAAATAATTTTTTTTTACCTCACTACATGAACCTAATTGAATTTATCCAAAAATATAGAGTTTATACCAAAAACAAACTAACAAAAATATAACTTAACTTTTTAGAATAGTGTACCATTATGGAGAAAGTTTACGTTGTGAAACAAATGCAGAAAAAAGAGATGAGAATCCCACTCATCTAATGTAACCAAAAAATTGTAAAATTTACATAATAGATTTTTTTTTAGCCAGTCATATTTTAATACAATTTGAAATTTTGAATCTGTTTGGTCAAAAGGTCGGAATATACAGTGAAGATGAGTGAAAACGATATGAGATGAAATTGGAAGAGCGCGCTCTATAATACAGGCTAAAGTCACTGCTTGAATTATCTTTGAACAAATTTTGAACAAATTTTGAACAAATTTTGAGTATTTAATTGAAAAACTATTCTAAAGCTCTCCAAATTCACTAAAATTTTAAAGTTCCAATTTAGTACAACATTTTTAGCTTCATTTTTTTCCGTTAAAATTTTTTATAGCTGTCATTTTCATTGGCCTTCACTTTATATGTATATTTTTTGAATTTCCTTTGTTACATTATTAAAATTTTAAATGATTAAACAAAAAAAATTTTATGAGAACAACGTTAAATTTTTTGAGACGTTTTTCCCTCCATAATCAAACCAATATAAAAAATTCTTAAACCTGGATATTAATCAAAGAAAAAAATCAGAAGAAATTATTTTATAATAATATATTATTAAAAATTATTAAAAATTAGCTCTTTATAATAATAAATTATTATTGTCACCAAATAAAAAATTCATCTACGGTTGAATTTTTCCCCATAACTTAATTATACCCCACAGATTTAATTAAAATCAATTTAACATTAATTAAATACAACTTGTGTGAAAATTATACAGCGTTATAATAATGTTATACTACAGACCTAGAGAAATACTAAATAATATGTTATTTTGCAATGAGAAAAATAACATTATTGATACACACTAGGTAAGTTTTTAAAATAAATTTAAAATTTTCAAAACATAAATTTAAATTTCGATAATAAAAAGTTTCTCAACAAACTTTTTNAAAAAAAAAAAAAAAAAAAAATTTAAAAAATTTTTTTTTTTTTTAAAAAAAAAAAAAAAAAAAAAAAAAAAAAGTGAGAGGTTATAATTTAACATCCAGTCTACTGACCTCAACGACAGGGTCAAATAGAAAATACTAAAAAAAAGTTTACCTTACAAATAACTGTAATTAAACGTAGACTTTTTTTTTCATATTGTCTAGGTCTTGAGACAAGTTCAAAAAAACAATTTTCTTAGTAATTGTTATGAACATTATAAGAAATTTTGGCGCATTTTAAAACAGTCAAGTATACTAAGTTACATTACTAAAACATGAAAAAAAAAAAAAAAAAAAAAATTTTTTTTTAGAAATAAGTATTCGACCTATCCCAATAGGACAGAAAAATTATTCTCTCCAAAGGGTAGTAATTTTGAGTAAAATTTTCTAGACATTTAATTATAGTCGTTCGTTTAATCCCAATTTGNCTCTCCAAAGGGTAGTAATTTTGAGTAAAATTTTCTAGACATTTAATTATAGTCGTTCGTTTAATCCCAATTTGTCTCGTTTTTTTCTTCTTCTNTTTTTTTTTAGAAATAAGTATTCGACCTATCCCAATAGGACAGAAAAATTATTCTCTCCAAAGGGTAGTAATTTTGAGTAAAATTTTCTAGACATTTAATTATAGTCGTTCGTTTAATCCCAATTTGTCTCGTTTTTTTCTTCTTCTCAAGTTTTCACTGACTGAAAAATGAAACCTTTTGAAATTAACTGAAGGTTAAAAAAAAGTGGAGAAAGTATAGTATATGGAGAAATTACTACGTTATATAAATAGAGTTTAGAGAAATTGAAATTCGCAACAAAAAAACAAACAAACAAACAGGTATTCATAAATTATAACTTTTAGTTATAATTCTGCCCAATTATACCGTATAATTTATACGTGAACAAATTATAAATAAAAAATGATCAATCAAAGAGTTTTAGTATCGATAAATTCAAGTCTTAAAAAAAGACTACAAAAAATATTAGCATTGAAATTGAAGTAAAGTGTTTTCTTTTTTGATGAAATCATACACCTGAAAATTAAAACCATGTGAGGACTAATAGAAAAGTGTTGATTGTTTATGAGTTATTTAAAAAAAAATGAGATTGATCAAACTCATTATTACCAAAACCAATCACAATAATATTTTTTTTTTTAATCTTTGATACTAATTCTAGTATGAGTTTATGAATATAAAAAATTTAAATAGGTATATAAAGANATATTAGCATTGAAATTGAAGTAAAGTGTTTTCTTTTTTGATGAAATCATACACCTGAAAATTAAAACCATGTGTAGACTAATAGAAAAGTGTTGATTGTTTATGAGTAGAATATTTAAAAAAAAATGAGATTGATCAAACTCATTATTACCAAAACCAATCACAATAATATTTTTTTTTAATCTTTGATACTAATTCTAGTATGAGTTTATGAATATAAAAAATTTAAATAGGTATATAAAGATTCTTGTGATTGTTCTTAATCTGATTCCAAGTTACATTTGTGGAAATGAAATCCAAAATTGTGATAACACTTAATAAGAAACCGTTAGTAGACGAAATTGTTTTAATTTTCTCAATTACTGTTGATTGTAGTAAACTGATAAACTGATAAACTGAATATCCATAATGAATACAGTTTGTGTAAAATCAAAAAAATTTTGAAAACCAATGAAAATGAATAACTGAAAAAATGAAACAAAAAAAAATTTTTTTTCTTTGAAAAATAAATCAGAAATAAAAATAGCATTGAAAACTGCGTAATTTTAAAATGAAATGCTATTTATAGAGTATCAAAATTCAAATCATTAACAGTAGGAATGCTACTACAAAAAATGTTTTTTGTAAAAAAAAAATTCATTATAAAAAAAAAGAAGCATTGAAAATTGTGTAATTTTAACACAGCATACTTTTCATAGAGTATCAAAATTCAAACTATTAACGCCCGTTCCATACTTTTTCCAAAACCAGCTTTTTCAGAAAAACTTTCCTGAATTTGAAAAATCAATCCATACTNATTTTCCTGAAAAAGTATGAAAAATCAATCTATACTTTTTCATTTCGTTGTCATTGCGTTTTTCATCTGTAGTTTGAAAAAAGTTTTTTCTGAAAAAACAATTACTACATACTTTTTCTTTTCATTGCGAACTCCTATCGTCGTGTGAAGTTGAACTGTCTCTACTTTTTTTGGAAAAAGGTACGAAAAAAGATTTGAAAAAGTATGTATTGCCATCCAATTTGGAGTACGTCATGACAACTTTATGAAAAAAGAAAACTCGACGATTTGAAAAAGCATGAAACGGGCGTAACAGTAGGAATTCAATTTAGAAAATTTTGTTTTTGCAAAAAAAAAAAAAAGTTTACAAATATAAATAAAGAGTTGAAAATTGTGTGATTTTAACATAAGCATTATTAATAGAGTATAAAAATTCAATTCGTTAACAGAAGGAAACTGTGTTAAAATATTTAGTTTTTTTTTTCACTGATAATAAATATTCATAACTTAACCTCACGAATTGGTTGAATTATGAATAAACCAAAACTTTTGAAAATTTTAATATTTTGAACAAATTATTTTAAAAATTTAATAATTTGAGTTGAACACAAGCACGTTACTCATAAGAGCTTTAGCATAAGAGTTAGGCTTAAACCAAGTAAAAATTTGAACGTTATGAAGCATAAATAAAATCTCAATTTTTAAATTTCTATTGTAATAATAAACAATAAAATTTTCAAATTTTTCTTTTTCGCAGTACTAGGTCTAATAAGTTTAAGTTTACCATTTACCACCCAAATTTTAAGTTTATGTTAAAAAATCATTGATTATTAAAACGTTACGATGGGTATTCATTTTAACACTAATAATTTTTTTATTCAACTAATTTTTTGAATGTGTCCCCCAATGTTATTCTTCTACTCACTCTCTAAGTTTTTTTTTTTTTGAAACAAAAAATATGTTGTTTTTACTTTCAATGTACAAATGTACAATTGTGTATGGACTANTTTTTTTTTTTTTTGAAACAAAAAATATGTTGTTTTTACTTTCAATGTACAAATGTACAATTGTGTATGGACTATATATTTTACATAATTAAAAATGTAAAAGTGCATGGAAGCACTCACTGTAATCAAATAATCGATTCATCAACTAACCGTGTACCTTAAAGTTAGGCCTGAGGTTATCCATTTCATAAATTTTTTATTTAAAAAAAATTTAAAATTTAACGAAATATATCCATATGAAAGGTTTCATCGATGAAAATTAAACTACTCCACGTGCCGCTGGTGGTGTTTGTATTGAAAAAATTTTTTTCATAGTAATGTTGCATTCGTACATAGAACAAATAAAAAATCTTTTTAATTTGACACTTACGTCAAACTTTGGTTTTTAGAATATTACGCACGCGAGGGGGTGGAAGAGAGAACAAAAATAAGAACAAAAATAAAACTTAAATTGTTTGAAAAAGTTTGTTTTGAAAATATAAAACGTTTAAAAACAATCAATCAAAAAAAAATTTTTTTTTTACTTACCGATAAGTTTGAAGAGTTCGGATTAATCCCATCGATTCGCATAGACTCAGCGGCTTCCATAAATTCTTCAAATTCATTTTCACGTATATGTACTTGACCCATGTAGATAAAGTTCATAACTTGTTGAACCTCTTGGAATTTCATACCTTTCAAAATCACAATTGGATGTTTACAAGGGTTGTCCTAAAAATTTGAAAACAAAATTTTGAAAAAAAAAACTAAAAATTTAAACTTTTTTTGAAACTACAATCTATTTTTGAAAATGGCTGCCTAAGAAACAACTTTTAAAATTAAAATGGCGGGAAATANAAATTCAAAATTTAAACTTTTTTTGAAACTACAATCTATTTTTGAAAATGGCTGCCTAAGAAACAACTTTTAAAATTAAAATGGCGGGAAATAGATTTCGAATTTGAATTTTTGAGGATGGAATCTGATTGGTTAAATTTGTATATTTTGAGGATGGAATCTGATTGGTTAAATTTGAATTTTTGAAAATGGAATCTGATTGGTTAAATTTGAATTTTTATCCCGGACTGCCATACTGTCTAAAAAAAAAAAAACGACATAATTTACCTGGAATAATTTCCGAAAGTAAGGACTACTGAGTGCTAAAACAATTTTGTGAGCTTTAATTGGTTCTCCATTGTCAGGAACAAGTGTGACATCAGTGAGACTCTCTGATCTAAACAGTGACACCAAGGAGTCAATGAGATGATGTTGAAATCCATTCCATTTGAGACTCAAAAGACCATCAGCACGTTGGGGCAGTGTCGCCGGGTCAGATTCAGAATCCATTACTGATTGGTCAAATGTTACAACTTTTTCATCTGTGTCATTTCTTTTATCGAGGTCAAACTCCGCTTCCATTCTACCAATTCTTGTAGTGACTTCACACATATTTTTTTTTCGTTATTCAATAATTGAAAATGAGGGTACAAGTGTTAGTTTTGATACTATCAACTATTGTATCAGTATCATGTCCAGTGCCAGTAATAATATGTAACTATGGAATCAGGAATATGTAGATTATGTTGTTCGGGATCGGGAGCCCTGTGTCACAATGACACAGAGAACAATAGATTTTTATTGTTTAGTTAAACTTGACCACTTGTTGTCAACGACTGTTGGTACAAAATTGACCTGTTCCCTACATAAACAGTAAAAAATTTTTTTTTAATTTTAATTATCAAAAATTATTAAATTATGTCAGTAAACTTACAATTTTTTTTTGTGAACAAATTTACAGATGAACCCAAAGATGAAGAGAAAACTTTGATTCTGTGTCAAAATTGACGTGAGCAGAAGAAGGCACGGTGAGGAAATAAATTTTGAACAAATTTTTTTAAATTTGAATTTGAAATTCTTAATTCAGTTGAAAGGATTAGGGACGAGAGCTAAAGCCAGTTGACAAAGATGCCGTTAGCTTAATTAATTTCTTGTAGACGAAGCAGTACGCTTTGTGCTAGATTAACAATAGGTTACTTTTTTGTTATCTTGGTTGTGTAGCTGGTGGTAGCCGATATCGGAATGAATCTAAAAACTAGTCTACCGTCGGTAGTTGTAAGTTGTAAAGTAGTAAGCTCAACCTAACCTACCCTATGCGAAAACTAACGTATGAGAAGAGTTAGTTATTATTGCGAAAAACGTAAATATCTTCCATGTACTGGTGCTTATGGACTTTTTTCTCAACTCTTTTATCCAAAATCCAAACGATATGAGGGGTAAAGGGGGACTAGATTTTTGCCAATTGCCAATAATAATAATAATAAGCTATGTTCAAGAGTTTTTGACTCTCTCTCCTGGAGTACTCATAATTCCACTTAAACCAACCCAATAATNATAAGCTATGTTCAAGAGTTTTAGACTCTCTCTCCTGGAGTAACTCATAATTCCACTTAAACCAACCCAATAATGCAATTGTAAAATGAAAAGAGTGCAAAATTCCAAGTCAGCAGGTTCCGTTCTTTTCTTATCATCATCGGTGTGTCCCAGTTGTCTGTAAAAATCTGCAAAACATGGTTAACATCATTTACCAATGATATCATAAGAATAGATACAGTGTAATGAAGGAATGATTCTACTTTTTGTTAATCTATTAGACTATAACTACTAATTTGTGATTACTTATGAATGTAAGTTGTAAAAATGCAACATATTGCAAATTTTCTGATTTTCTAATTGAAATCTATGAATATAAGTAGAACCCTTAGATTTATCCCGCTTTATCGTTTTAGCATTTCTGAGAATGTGATTATGTTGTTTATCCAATTGTGATAGGTTTTGCATAATGATTTCATATATTTTGGTAGTGGTTTGGTAAATTCAATACTGCTGAGTTTATAAAGTTTATGTTTTATATGTTTTCTCAATATTTTCCTCGGTTCATATTATTATTGATCGTTTCACGTAATTTTGGTTAAAAGTGTTACACACATTTGCAAATTTTATTTGTACTTTATACTTTACCACATGTTAGCGAAAGGTTTGAAATGAGCAAATAGTTAAGAAAAGTTACTACGTATTTGTAATATTATGGCATGAACGTTTTCAATAATTCTTTAATTTAATTTTTCAATATTTTCTATTTAATTACTAGGTACAATTAGTCAGTGTCAGTGTCAGTATTATTACCTGAGAATTCAATACAAAGTGTGAAAGAAATAGGCATGTCAAATTATGTTGAAGCGAGTCATAGTCATATGGATTAATTTTGAGTACTGCCACGTGCGACGCATATGGTATTTAGTTTGAAATTCCATACAATTGGAAAGCAAAGGTGAAATTTTGATTGTTACACTAAGAAATACAACAAGGTCGAGTTAACCACCCACGTCTGTTGCCGGCTTAAATAAAAAGTTGGGTAGAATTAAGTCATTGGGTGAGGATTGTGGCATTCTCATTGTAACATATTCATTGGTAAATTTGATTAGATTTAGTTAAATAAGATAGAAGTTTAAGATGTTACAATGAAGATGTTACAATAAAGATGTTACAATCAGCACCGCCTGCCTAAATTCGGAGATAATTTTTCACTTTTTAAATATAATCAAAATAAGGAATAATTTAGAAATTCAAATATTCAAATTGTAAAGTTTAATATTGTGATATTGAATTCCAAACAGATTAGAATATTCATTTTCATTTATTTATAGATCTAACTCGATAATTTTTGAATTTCTGAATTTTTTTTTGACATTTTAATTGTAATAGAGGACGTCCTTAATTTGTTAGTTTACTCTTTCAATAAAAGTGGCCCAAGATAATTTAAAAATTCAAATTCAGCCAATCACATTAAAATAAAATTCAAATTTTCATATCTGACTGAANAACAGATTAGAATATTCATTTTCATTTATTTATAGATCTAACTCGATAATTTTTGAATTTCTGAATTTTTTTTTTGACATTTTAATTGTAATAGAGGACGTCCTTAATTTGTTAGTTTACTCTTTCAATAAAAGTGACCCAAGATAATTTAAAAATTCAAATTCAGCCAATCACATTAAAATAAAATTCAAATTTTCATATCTGACTGAANGCCCAAGATAATTTAAAAATTCAAATTCAGCCAATCACATTAAAATAAAATTCAAATTTTCATATCTGACTGAATTTGAATCTATTTTTATTTTCTCATAAGGGATATGGATTTAGGTAGTGTTTGTTGATAGTAACATCTTCATCGTAACGTCTGAAACTAAACTGCTAAACCTAATTAAACCTAGTGATAAATTTTACAATGGGATGTTACAATCAAAAAACCGCTGCCTAAACCTTATTATCTTGCGACATGCAAATTGAAAAACTCAATTTTTTCTTTAATCTTATTTAAAAAGTTGACGATTACATCGGCAACAAGGCAGTGAGTTCAGGGTTCTTAGGATTTTCTATATGAGTAAGTTTTAGTCATTGCAGACAGCCATTCATTGTCGGCTTTTTAAAATGTGTTGGTGAGCTCGTGGTGTCTGTGTGTCGTGTGTCTGCTTCTGCTGTGTTGATTTCTGTTTTTGATTGATGAATAATTTGATTTTTTATTCAAAATTATTCAAAATTGATCAAAAAAATTCATAGGAGTTACCGTGGGGTACCTAAGTATGGCTAAAAAGAAAGACAGTATTGACCATGGTGATCGGAATCACCAAGACCCTGAACCCGATTTCAAGGACCCTGAAGGATATGTCGACGATATTCCAGACGAAGGTAATTTTGCAACAAAGTAAAAAAAAATTTTTTTTTTTTATGAAATCACTCACTACTTTTATAATTTCAGAACTCTGTGGAGACATACTTCGGATGCGTCCGAAAGAAACGGACGGAGTGGAGAATGTAATTGTCGTTGATGGGATTCCGCAGGTTAACGAAGAGCGAGTTGAGAAATTGAAGAATTTGGTGAGAAAAATATTCGGAAAATTTGGAACTATAGTCAGTGACAATTTCCCATTCGGTGAAGATGGACTTTCCAAAGGGTAAAAAACACTGGCATGTACTTCTTCTACTCTTACTTATGTCACTTCTTTGTGTTACACAAATTTATGTTTTGTAGATACTGCTTCATCGAATTCAATAATCCAGCTGCTGCGGCTGATGCAGCAAAACTTGCTGATGAATACAAGTTCGACAGGGCGCATACATTCGCAGTCAATCTCTTCACAGATTTTGAAAAGTAAGTCAATGAGAATGACAATACGACTAATCTTGACTCAAATTCATGATGACAAATTCAAGTTTGATTACACAATGAAAATTAACTTTGGCTTAATCTTTTCTGAAATTCTATCATAATTCTACCACATAAATTGAACCATATTGTGTTGCTATTGCTAATATGCTTTTATCTGTTCGGTAGGTATGAAAGTATACCGGATGACTGGCACACGCCTGAGCCACAGCCATATAAAGATTCTGGTAACCTCTGGTATCACCTCATGGAACCAAAAGCCTACGACCAATATTGTATTGTCAACATCGGTGTCCAGAAAAATAATCCAGGAAATGATGTCCAAGTCATTCTCAATTCCCCAGAACCAAAAGTCCTTCTCAACAGACTTGGTGGGACGGACACAGTAGCCAAATGGTCACCACTTGGAACGTATCTGGCGACTTTCCACTCTAGGGGTGTTGCTGTATGGGGTGGTGAAAATTTTGAAAAAATTAATCGATTTGCTCATCCGAATGCTGAGTTTATTGATTTTAGTCCATGTGAAAGGTGTGCTAAATAACTAATAACATACTAATATTTTAAATTAAACTTGATTTTCTTCTTAGGTACATGGTTACCTTTGCTCCAAAAGTGGAGCGACATTATGAAAATTCCGAAGTCCTGATTGTATGGGAAATTAGAACCGGTGCAAAGAAACGATCATTCTCTGAACTTCACAAATCTCCATGGCCAATTCTCAAATGGTCTCACGATGACAAATATTTTGCAAGAATGGGTCCCGAAACACTGTCAATTTACGAAACACCGGTATGTAAACGAAACGAATCGTCCAATATAACAAAAACGTTATTTGTATGGTTCTAATCTGCAAATTTGGGATAGGAAANTAAACGAAACGAATCGTCCAATATAACAAAAACGTTATTTGTATGGTTCTAATCTGCAAATTTGGGATAGGAAACAAAAATTTTTGACTAATTTTTATATCCTATGAAATGGTAACTTGACAAAAAAAAACTACACTTTTCAAGGTCATTCTAAAATTTTGTCGATAAATGTTGATACAATTAGAGAAAAAATAGATTCTTCCATTTTTGCGATATTTTTCCATTCTTGCGATATTTTTTCATTCTTGCGTTAATCTCTTACCTTCTAGCGATTCTGTTCGTTATTTCGGTACTTATGTAATAATNATATTTTTTCATTCTTGCGTTAATCTCTTACCTTCTAGCGATTCTGTTCGTTATTTCGGTACTTATGTAATAATTATTGGAATTATATTTTTTGCCACATTTTCACGGATATTGTAGAAAGTAAGCTAACTTTGACTTCCATTCTTGTAATTATCTGAGAGAACTATGTTTTTTCTTGTAAAATTAGACCATTCTATATGATTTAGAGAAGGAAATTTCTGATGCTCATTTTATTTGATTTAGAGCTTCCGCCTGTTGGATAACAAAAGTTTAAAAATAACGGACTTACGAGATTTCAGTTGGTCTCCGTCTGACAATATTATCGCCTATTGGGTTTCGGAGAACAAAGATGTGCCTGCTCGTGTCGTCCTCCTTGAAATACCAAGGTTAGTTAGTGTATTACCGTTGATGATAAACACTGGCTAAGAACCTATTCTAAGAGTACGTAAATGTAAGAATTATTATTATTTTTTTTNACCGTTGATGATAAACACTGGCTAAGAACCTATTCTAAGAGTACGTAAATGTAAGAATTATTATTATTTTTTTTTTAGTCGAAATGAAACCCGAGCTAAGAATTTGTTCAATGTGGCAGACTGTCGAATGCATTGGCAAAANTTTAGTCGAAATGAAACCCGAGCTAAGAATTTGTTCAATGTGGCAGACTGTCGAATGCATTGGCAAAAATCTGGGGATTACTTGTGTGTGAAAGTTGACCGATACTCCAAAGTCAAGAAGGAGAAACACGAGAACAAATATAGCGTTAGTTATTACCTAAACTAAATTTTTACCTGATAATTTTATTTTGGATGCACATTATGCATTATAGTTGAACTTTTTCTTTCTTTTGATTTCAGGGAATGTACTACAACTTTGNTTTAGTCGAAATGAAACCCGAGCTAAGAATTTGTTCAATGTGGCAGACTGTCGAATGCATTGGCAAAAATCTGGTGATTACTTGTGTGTGAAAGTTGACCGATACTCCAAAGTCAAGAAGGAGAAGCACGAGAACAAATATAGCGTTAGTTATTACCTAAACTAAATTTTTACCTGATAATTTTTTTTTTGGATGCACATTATGCATTATAGTTGAACTTTTTCTTTCTTTTGATTTCAGGGAATGTACTACAACTTTGAAATATTTCATATGAAGGAAAAAAATATCCCAGTAGACAGTGTCTGTGAGTTCAAAGAGCCAATCAGTGCATTCGCTTGGGAACCAATTGGAAACAAATTTGCTATTATTCATGGAGAACAAAATAATATTTCTGTGAGTTTTTATGGTGTAAGAAAAGGCGATGCTCCTGTACTCCTCAGTAAGTTAAAAAAATATATATATATATGATAATTTCGTCTGTTGTTCCATGTTAATATTGTTTATATGAAATTCTGTTGAATTACTTTACAGAAAAATTTGAAAAGAAACGAGTAAATACATTGTTTTGGGCACCACAAGGTCAATTTGTGGTTTTAGCTTTTTTGAAAGCAGCAGAAGGACCTCTGGAATTTGTGGATACTTCTGATTTCTCTGTTATGAATACCCAAGTACCAGAATTAACTACTGATGTCGCTTGGGATCCAACTGGTAGGTACTGTGTCGGAGCTGTTTCCGCTTGGACTGGAAAAGTGGTAAGTATTGTTCTTATAAAGTTACATTAATAGTTATAATTTATAACTATTCAGTTATTGTTACAATCTCCTCTGTCTCCCTGACCAATTTTTTGAAATCAATTTTCAAAAAAAAAATAGTGGTCAATTTTTCATTTTTTGAAAAAAAAAACAAAACACGGAGACAAAATTAACAAATGGTTCCACCTGTTTTTATTACAATATAAAAGACAGACTAAGATCATCTTACAAAATTTTAATTATTCAAAATTTCATTAATTATGAATATGATTGATTAGTATTGGAATTGATTTGGAATTTGTTGTTGTTATAGTCGGACACGGGATTTACTGTGTACAATTTTCAAGGAAGAGACATCCGAAGAGAGAAAATAAATCGATTTGGTAATTTATTCTGGCGACCCCGCCCATCTTGTCTTCTCACTCATGCTCAATTGAAAGAACTGAAAAAGAATTTGAAAAAATATAGTCCACAATTTGAAGAGGATGACAGGAAAATGCATTCGAAACTTACAGAGGTAAATATTGAATAATTTAAAAAAAAAAAAAAAAAAAAAAAATCTGTATTTTGATAATAAATTGTTTTCAATTTTGAATTATAGGAAGAAATGCAACGACGAAAGGATACGATTGGTGCATGGAAGGAATACAGAACACGGAAAGAAGCGCAATACCAAACTGAAAAGACCAAGCGACTTATTTTGCGCAACCGTAAGTTTTTATTTTTAGTAAAACAAATAATAATATATAGTATGTTCGAATAAGAAGGCGAAAATTCGGCGCTAGTGTTTTTAAAAATCCCACAAATTAGAGTCTTGTGACACTTTTTAAGTTAAGAAGAGTTAACAAAACTTTGGTAGAAACGATTTTCAGGAACTTGAGCAGTTCATAATGTATGTAAAATTTTGACATATTACTCAATTTTTTATTTTCCGCAAAATCATTTTTCAAAAGTTTCGCCTTCTTATTTGAACGCACTGTATATATACATGCGCTTGCGCAGCCGCAGTGTTATGGAATCCTTTGAAGGTTCCAAAGTTACAAAAATTTATAAGATTCAGAAATGTTTTGAATGATTTCTGTTGTAGTTGTTGTGTCTTGTGTGTCTTTGTTGTTTATGTATGCGGCACTGTTGGTGTCACCGTAAAGAAAAACGTTGGCATTCAGTAGTGTTAGATTTTTTTAACACGGTTAGCAACGGAGCGTCGAAATTTTTAGAAAATAGCTTCAAATTGATCATTTTAACACTGCTTTGTAAGGAATTTAGTTGAAATAGTGTTGAATTGATTTTAAATGAAAGAAAATTGATAGATTTTGGTTATATTTTGACAAATTTTTTTAGACGTGGATACTGATGAATTGGACGCTGATAAAGATTCGATGAATGAAGAGACATTTGAAGTTCTCATAAAAGAAGATATCACCGAGGAGTAGTCCACTCCCGAATATAAGAAATCTTTCAATTTTCAGTTAACTTTTTTTTCTTTTTTTTTTTTACCTTGACTATTGCTGAAGTAGTTTGAAGGGAAAAGTTGCAAAGTGAACAGACTTTAATTTTTTTTTTCTTCTGGTGGATGACTTTGTGTATTAGGATTTTTAAGATTTCAAGGGAAATAAAACAGTCATATAAGTCTGTTTTATTTCCAAATTAATTTATTACTGGTGAAAATTAAGTATTGGAAGATTTAAGTCAAAGAAAATGGAAAAAGTAGGAATACTAATGAAAATGAAAGTTATGAAAATAATAATTTCTTTGGGCTTATTTCTATTAGGTAATAATAATAATTTAAAATTAAAGATAATTCTATCAATCATTATTTCTTCTTCCTACTTCTACCATATATTGAGTTTAGTGAGTTATAAAACTACTGTAGGATTTGGTGTTGTTAATTACTTAATTAGAAATTTCAAATTAACAAAACTAAAATTGTTTAAATTATTCTTGTTAATAAGAGTCATAGATTATATTTTTAAGTTTTTCATTATCTTGATTTCGGTAGTTGACTTTAAAAAGTGAGTGAAGCTTGTTTGCAATCTTAGAAACGGAAAGTAGATCTAAGATACAACCTTGGGATAGAAGGTTGTAGATCTTGTAGACTTATCGAGGGTTGGGGTTGGGGATGACTATTTTACAAAATGAGGAATCAAAATAATAATTTGGAAGTATTTTTGGTAACTTGCACTATCAGTCAAAAGATGAGTAATTTCTCATCTATTTATCTAAAACTCAAATTAGCCTAGTTTTCACCCAACCGAATTCAGGGAATAACCGGGTACTTCAGGCAATTTTCAGAAATCGTTTTTTTTTTTTTTTTTTTTTTAACTAAACAACTGCTCAAAATCTGCTGCTTGTGAGTAGGAGTGAGTATTTTTTTTTTAAAGCAATTTTCAGAAATCGTTTTTTTTTAACTAAACAACTGCTCAAAATCTGCTGCTTGTGAGTAGGAGTGAGTATTTTTGTTAAGGCAATTTTCAGAAATCTTTTTTTTTTAACTAAACAACTGCTCAAAATCTGCTGCTTGTGAGTAGGAGTGAGTATTTTTTTTTTAAAGCAATTTTCAGAAATCGTTTTTTTTTAACTAAACAACTGCTCAAAATCTGCTGCTTGTGAGTAGGAGTGAGTATTTTTTTTTAAGGCAATTTTCAGAAATCTTTTTTTTTTAACTAAACAACTGCTCAAAATCTGCTGCTTGTGAGTAGGAGTGAGTATTTTTTTTTTAAAGCAATTTTCAGAAATCGTTTTTTTTTAACTAAACAACTGCTCAAAATCTGCTGCTTGTGAGTAGGAGTGAGTATTTTTTTTTAAAGCAATTTTCAGAAATCGTTTTTTTTTAACTAAACAACTGCTCAAAATCTGCTGCTTGTGAGTAGGAGTGAGTATTTTTTTTTTAAAGCAATTTTCAGAAATCGTTTTTTTTTAACTAAACAACTGCTCAAAATCTGCTGCTTGTGAGTAGGAGTGAGTATTTTTTTTTTAAAGCAATTTTCAGAAATCGTTTTTTTTTAACTAAACAACTGCTCAAAATCTGCTGCTTGTGAGTAGGAGTGAGTATTTTTTTTTTAAAGCAATTTTCAGAAATCGTTTTTTTTTAACTAAACAACTGCTCAAAATCTGCTGCTTGTGAGTAGGAGTGAGTATTTTTTTTTTAAAGCAATTTTCAGAAATCGTTTTTTTTTAACTAAACAACTGCTCAAAATCTGCTGCTTGTGAGTAGGAGTGAGTATTTTTTTTTAAGGCAATTTTCTGAAATCGTTTTTTTTTAACTANTTAAGGCAATTTTCAGAAATCGTTTTTTTTTAACTAAACAACTGCTCAAAATCTGCTGCTTGTGAGTAGGAGTATTTTTTTTTAAGGCAATTTTCTGAAATCGTTTTTTTTAACTAAACAACTGCTCAAAATCTGCTGCTTGTGAGTAGGAGTGAGTATTTTTTTTTTAAGACAATTTTCAGAAATCGTTTTTTTTTTAACTAAACAACTGCTCAAAATCTGTTGCTTGTGAGTAAGAGTGAGTATTTTTTTTTTTTTTTTTTGTAAATTTTGGGCGAAGCAAAGCACTGTCCGCGGGTTATATCGGCTCGTTGATTCCTAAGAAATGAACCTAACCTAAAAACCTAAAAATTCTAACACTAGTAGTAGTAACAATGCGCTGCGGCTGATACAATCAGCAGACGATGCTCTTTATTCATCACCTAGATTTCTTTAGCTGTTTATTGTTTGGTCCATTAGTTCTTTAGGTTGAGTTTAGGTTTTTAGGTAAAAGTTACAGTGCCATGGTTAGGTTGCTGGGTTAAAAGTTGAGGGTCTTGATAGATGATTATTTAGTTTCCCGAATCTCATTCTCAATGTGATTGTATCACTATTTACTTAAGCTTAGTACTCAGGTGGGGATTAAACCCGAGCAAAAAGTGTGACAAATTTTCAGGCTAGGATGAGAAGAAACGTAGGAAAAAACTTGAGCTGAAAATGTCATTTTTGCGCACTTTAAGCCAAGCGTAAAATAGAGGGTACTCACGTCAAGGCTGAGAAAAAATAGTTTCATGTGACTAATTTTTAAATAAATTAATTTCAAAGAAAGTTCGGATTAATAAATTGTCATTGTTCATTCTTAATTAAAAAAGGTNATTAATTTCAAAGAAAGTTCGGATTAATAAATTGTCATTGTTCATTCTTAATTAAAAAAGGTTTTGAAAATTAAAAGTTATGATTCGGAAGAGGATGATGATTTAGTGTTTTTTTGATTTTTGAATTTTGAAAGATTTAATAATAAAGATTTTAACTAGAAGTGATACTCGTTTATGAAACTTGTCAAAAACTAATAAAAGATTTTTCTAATTNATAATAAAGATTTTAACTAGAAGTGATACTCGTTTATGAAACTTGTCAAAAACTAATAAAAGATTTTTCTAATTTCCCAAAATTTGATTTCAAATTATTTTTCTCGCTTTTTGCTCGGCAGAAAAAGGGGATCTTTCTTCCTGAGTAGAAAATGTTTTTTTCTTCCCAGGAAGAATTTTTTTTTACTTTTCTGCTCTGATTTTGCCGCGACCTGAAGTACCAAAATTGTCTTCCAAGCTCTAATTTAAAAAAAGGCGATTCTTCTCATTTTTTTCTCCACCTGAGTACTATACTTTAAGTGAAACCCGCTAAAAACTGCGCATGATAGAAAATTAAAAAATTAAACCGCCAGAAATAAATTTGAATATACGATATAAGCCGTAAGATTTAACGACTTTTGACGACACTTTATCAGCATCATATGTACTAAAAACATTTCATTATCTGACTTCGATTTAACAGGAATCAACATTTGCGGTTCACGACTAAAGTTTTAGTGAAGGTGTATAAATATAGTATGTATGTATACATTTGTGTATGTATGTATGCAACTTTGTATGAATGTATGTAATACATTGTATGTATGTGTGATAAGGCTTACACGAGGCAACATTGTATTGGCAACATTGTATTGGCAACATTGAACGTGTATGGAAATATTTCCATACACGTGGTCCAGTAGTTCACTCATTTTGCTAACATTGGATGCAATGGGAATTCAACTTCATCGTTGCTTGGAGTTCATATCATGCCATCTTTTGACATATAAAGCATGTATTATGACAGAAAAAGCGATTTAGAACATTACNATATAAAGCATGTATTATGACAGAAAAAGCGATTTAGAACATTACGGTGAAAGCTCAACATTTTAGCTAAAAAATTTTTCAGAAATTTTTTCTAAAACTGACTGTATGAATTTTTTTCCATACACGTGGTATGTGGCGTGTTTTAAGCCTAAATGTGGCAAGTTTTTTTTTTAATGTATGGTGGGATTTTTAACCTAAGATGTTAGAAACCTAAAAGTAAACAATAGATTAGTATGTGCAAAGTGGGATCTCCGTGGTATCGCAACTCCGTGGTATCTCGATATCTCTCGCTCCACCCACTTTTGGACTTAAGATACCACAGAGGAGGATACGGCGTGGTATCGTCCGTAAAAAGCCTTCCGATACGGCAGTGGTATCTTATTGTTGTATCTCCCGCCGTATTGCGTTTAGCCCAGTGCTCTCAAAATCCAAGGATTCTATCACTGTCCCTTCTTTATTTCAAAAAATCCTTGGTTTAATTTTCTTTGCTTNATCGTCCGTAAAAAGCCTTCCGATACGGCAGTGGTATCTTATTGTTGTATCTCCCGCCGTATTGCGTTTAGCCCAGTGCTCTCAAAATCCAAGGATTCTATCACTGTCCCTTCTTTATTTCNTATCTCCCGCCGTATTGCGTTTAGCCCAGTGCTCTCAAAATCCAAGGATTCTATCACTGTCCCTTCTTTATTTCCAAAAATCCTTGGTTTAATTTTCTTTGCTTTACTTTCTTTTTAATTTTTTTTTTTTCATTACAATTGGTTTTTAATTAAAATTTATAAACATTTTGACAATCAGGTGAAGAGAAAAGTATGAGTTTGGCGGGAAAGGTCTCATGTGACCAGATAAATGTAGCATCTCACAAAAGTTTGGGATTTAGGGTGCACAAAGTGAGAGGTGGTATCGTAACCCTCTTCCTTATCGTAACTCAAAAAAGAGATACCACGGCGTTGCGATTACCACGGAGATGCCACTTTGCACATACTACCTAATGCAATGTTTACTTTTAAACATTATCCCAGAGCAGCGTTCCAAAAATTTCATATTTTTCTGAAAAATTCGGATTTTTTTGAATAATTTTATATGCATAAGAAGTTAAAACAAGTTATCTTGATTTCGACATTTTTGTAACCCAGATGACAAAATATCGTCTCACAGTCCTTTTCCTTTGCAATAATTAACCGTTTCTTTTTTTAAATTTCATTCTAAATCTATTTGAAATTTTTGAAAACTCAATTAATTTTAAAAGTTTTACTGACAGTTTTATGGGAAAACATGAGATAAAATTGATAAGATTAATAAGCTTCTGTCGTTTACATTATGAATATTTTGAATATAAAATAGGAAAAGACTACTCAAGCAAAGAAGATGTGACAAAAAAAAAATTTTTTTTTTTTTTTTTTTTTTTACATTTTTATAATTTGCTGAAAAAGTAATAAAATTTATTGAATTTTTCATGCTCTGAATTATTCAATGAATTATTCGAATTATTCAACCAGGAATTATTCTTTTGGCAAACGATCGCTGAATCCATCAGTTTTGAGGTCCTGAAATGTCAAAACAGGTTCGGATCCTTTACTGATTTCATTCAATCTTTTACAGTTTAGTTATCTTATCTAGTTTCCCTCGATTTTATTTTAAATCGAGAACAACAACAACAACGCCTCGTCGAGTGTCGTAACCATGCATTCTAGTATATGAGCTTTTCTTGGAAATCTTAATCAAATTGTGAGTCCAAAGTCAATTGCAATTTGGGTAACACCCACAGACTTGAAGAGATGTCCGATAATAGGAAAAATGCAAGAGAGGGTTGGAGTGAACCAAAGGGGGCTCAAAAAAAAAAACTTAGAAAAATTTCACAACCGTGTTATGTGTCCNTTGGAGTGAACCAAAGGGGGCTCAAAAAAAAAAACTTAGAAAAATTTCACAACCGTGTTATGTGTCCCTCTTGAACGACCAAATGACCTCTACAAATGTTGCTTAGAATGATGTACTGAACAACTTTTTCTAATAAAATTTTTCTCTGTGATCAACTTTTCAAGTTTTTGAAAAACTTTGAAAATTTA